>VZRS01001690.1:1152067-1224977 GCA_013398055.1 Ifrita kowaldi
GGAGTAAGATTCCTCTTTTCCCAGTAATGAGAAACCTCTCCTGAACACCAAAAGCAATTTTGCATTACAAGGACCAGCTCCTTCAGCTCCATCTTTGAATTCAAATCTCTTCTATCACAGTGGAGATATGTGTTCATTTCCTCTCCCTCACTTTTCAAAATGTTGCTGCTGAGAGCAGAAACTGTGAGGTCTGAGATCAAACCTTGCTAATAAAGAGTGACGAGAAGAGGACCTTGATATTCAAACCCTTGTCAATGTCCTTTGCCACTAGTTTGTCTGCTCCTAGACAGCACTAAGTAGCATATTCCTTGGTATTCCTTTTGCTGCCGAAGCACTTACAGAAGGTTGTCTTCTTAGCCTTCACATCTATGCAGTGTCCAATCCAGCTGTGCTTGGCTTTCCAAGCTTTCTCCCTGAAATAATTCTGGGTGGTAACTGTACACTGCCTGCGGATGGTCTGTCCCTGCCTCCAACTCTTGTGGCTCAGGCTCACTGGGTGTTACACACTCAGCCGAGCTGGCATCCTGACACACATTCATTTTCTTGAGCACTGAAACAGAGCTTTCTCACCCTTTGAGAAGGTTGCTTAGGAAGGTCAACCAGCTATTTTAAGTTCCTCTGCCTTTCAGGGTAGTATCCCTTGTGGCTGTGAGATGTTTTTCAGGCACTCAGCTTTGCTCAGATGCTGTACTTGATCAAATCCAGCAGCAATGGGGAAGTCCACACCCAGCTTGGGTGACTGTAACCAGGCTGGATGGAAACCACTGTGGACACTTGCTTGGATCTTATTTGAAACAAACATTAAGTTACACAGGCCTGTCTTTGGCCATGTTGAGACAGGAAAAGCAATTCAAGCTTTAGCAGGAAACATGGAAGGGACACTCCAGGAAATCCATAACATATATCCAGTGAAGTCAGAAAAACATATCCTAAGATTCTCCCTGCTGGTCTTCATCTTAATGGAAAATCTCCAAATAAACACTTCCCAAACTAGTTTAACATCTACTTGCCATTAATGAGTTTGATTTGCTCCTGTCTGCTGAAGAAAGACTTGCAATCTGCACGTTATGGTACACAGTGTGACGAGCAATATTGAGTGCACCCTTCTGTATGGTATAGTCAACCTGGTAAAAATAGAAACAGACCAAAGCCTAAGGAAGGATTTCTTATTCTCCTACCATCAGATGAGGCTCTTCAGACCCATAATTTAAATGTTTGTCTCATTGTAGAGGTGCTAAAAAATGTGTCAAAAGACTTCAGCTAGTTAGTCTGCAATTTAGCTTGAAAAGTTTGTTTCTTCCCATTCTTCCTAGTTTTTGAATAAAGAGATAAGGGAAAACGCCTGCTTGCCACGGTAGGTACATGAGCTATAATTTGCAATGAAATATCATGAACTGTGCCATACTACAGAAGCTTTAATTAGAGTAATTAAAACACATTGTAACTTACCAGTGATTTTGCATTCAGTATATTTTAAACAGCTGAGCCCTGAAAAAAATGCAGTGATTTGCTCACTACCACACATCAATGGGTCCCTGCAGCTGTGAAATCACACTCAAATTGAGCTTGCACAGGCAGCCAAATTATTCTTTGGGAACTGGGGAAAATCAGAGAATGATATTCCTAGAGACAGACCACTAAAGAAAAAATTAACTATTAGATTTCCTATGTGATTTTTGGCTCTTTGTACCTGGATGGCAGACTTCAAGGATCTTTTATATATATATATATATATATATATATATATACATAAATATATGAAGTTTTCCCTCTAGTTAGCCAAAACAAAGAAATATGCTCCAAGAGAATATGCTATTAAGAGTACTGTGAGCATTGACTCACAGTAGGAAGGAAAAGATACCAGGTATTACTGGCTGGAAGTTTCAGACCAGCTGCTTGTTAAAGGATAATCTTCACAAGACTGTAATTAAGAGACGAATATGCTTTTGAGTGAAGGAATGAGGGCTAGAAAATTTTTACTTAACTGTTTCTCGGCAATTCCATTAGCTTTGTATACATCCCCAGTGTATTTTATTCTGTAGGCCCTCACCGCTTCCAGAAGCTAGAAAATATTAAAACTTTTCTGTCATTCCTTGCACACATGCTTAAATCAAGACCAGCTATGGGCAGGAGATACTTAATTCGATTGCACTTTTATTCATCCTGCACAAGCACTTGGTGGAAAAATACGTAGGAGACTCAGTATCAACATCACCATCCCTGCAATGTGTCTCCACAGGGCACACTGCAATGGCTGGTTTGTGCTGAGCACCTGGTGCAGCTCTAAGTCCAGGTTTGTGCCCAAACACTCACGTTCTACACACAGAAATCCCTAAGCTTAGGCCATGAAGCATGTCCTGCCCTGTGTCTGCTGGTGGAGAAGCAATCAAGCCAATCCCCGGAGCAGAGCAGTCCTGGTGAAGCACAGCTAACTGCCCATCTGCCATTAGTTGTTCCTGCAGGCCCAGTGTGAGGACTGAGATGAGTGGCTGGGGGTCACCTAAGTAAAAGTGCTGACATCATCCTGGCCAGAACCCATCAGAGGCCGATTTGGACAGAAAAATGCCAGCTCAGGCACCAGATGGTGAAAAACCTAAAGATTTCCTTTGAGGAGAGACCAGTCTGTAAACAGAAGATTTTTACACTTCAAAGTTTAGTAAGGTTAACGTCCCTGAGATTAAATGTACACCACAGCATCTGTAAATGGTAGAGAAGGGTATAAAATCTTTAAAGGTCATGCAATCTCCACACAAAAGCAAGGGATTCCTATCAAAACAGTCTCTCTGGGCAAGGATTGTTCTGATATTTTCAAGATAGCACAGCAAAACAGATAATCATTATAGTTTTCTGGAGGACACCCTCCATAGTTAATTTAAGCTAAAGCACAGAGAAATAGAAGCACTTTATTCCAACACTGCTCCTTTTTTTAAAACTACCTTTCTGAAAATGTAATTGAGTCAGCTGTTCAAGTGACAGCATTCACAACAGGGAAAGGATGAGTCTTCAGTGAGTGATTAAAATCTGGAGCAACCCATTTAGATAACCATAAAAATATTTTATTGCAGATCTAGTCCAAAATCAAGAATATGTTTGTCATAGGATGAAAGAAGAAGAAAAAAATAAAAAACACAATTCATACAAGCCTTTGGAATATGTTTTTTCTTTCTTGGGAGTGTTTGAAAATTGTAGGCTATTTCTGATACAGAAACTTGTCACAGGACATCACTGCCTCTCACTGCCCACCAGGCTGTCCCTTCTTGCCTCTGAAAACTGTGAGTGCCTTCTGCCCATGCAGCAGGCACCAAATTTCATTAGCATGCTCCTACAGGAGACCAATTAGCAGGGCTGTGACTGAACTAGGGACACAGATGAATCTTTGCTTGCTTCAAATACTCATTCGTCTACAAAGTCAATAAAAAAATAATAATAGTCAATCCTCACAAAGCAATAATACTAAAGAAAACACCTACCTCAATAACCCTTGATAGCACTCACCAGAAGTGATGCTTCTCACTTGCACAATAAGCCATTACAGCTACAGCCCAGGGTGGTCAGGGTCCCCCTCTCTGCCCCAACAGGGAAGCAGGGGAGGATGCCCTGGCTTAGGGCAGTGGTAGCGATGAGGTCATGCCAGCCACACTCCAAACAGCAGGAGCTTCATCTCAGGTCCAGCAATGAGGTTTCCTTCCATGAGGATCTACTATGTTACCATGTAAGGTTTATACCACTAGTCCCTGTGCTGAACATTACATGGGTCATCCATCTCTGGCAAGGAGTAGGGTGCTGAGGCATGGTGGTGCAGACTTCTCCACAACCAAAGGGAAAGCCAGTGAAGGGATCAGGATAAAAAGGAAACAACCCAGCTGTGACCACATAAATCAGCTGGGCCCACAACTACAGATAAATTCTGTCAGTAACTGGCTCCCTTATGAAAAGAAAATAGCCTTGTTTTCTGGAGATATGTGTAAGAAGATTTCAGTATCTTCCTGTTTTACTGGTCAATCCATCTTTCAGCTGACCCACAGCAAACCTCAAATAAAATGTTTTTCATAAAATACTTGTCAGCACTGTATAAAGACACTGGTTAGTGTGACCCAGTGACCTGCAGCCTAATTTTTTATGATTAAAAAAATGCAGATGCTCTAACATACTAGAGAGAGGGTTATAAATAGAGATTTTAGTAGAGGGCTCAGTAGTGTCTGCAATGTAATCTGCATTCTGCCTTTGAAGCATGAGTCAAGAAAAGTACATTTGGTAGTACCAGCAAGTTGTGCAATGCCTGCTTTAGCTTTCTTGCCTTCTCAAAGGTCAGATTATTCTTCTAAGAATTGTCATCTAAACACTCAGTGTTCATCCAATCATATTGCTTGCTTAGGGGTACATATTTAGTACTAGTCAATTTATTAATTTGAAAATGCTGGAAATGCCTCAGCTCAAATCAGTTGGATTCTTTCCTTTAAAAGTAACATGCTAAAGAACCCACATTGCCTGCAAATGTGGGTGCCAATTTCAAAGCACATGCAGAGCAACAATAAAACAGAAAGAAAGCATGCTGAAGGAGAAGCTTTTATACAAGTAGGTCACAACCACCCCTAGTCATTTATTCATTAACAATTACCTGAGAGTGTCCAAGATCCTCAGGTGTTCTGTGTAAGAAAACAGGCCAAATCAGTAAATCTATTGAGGAAATATTTGGTATTTCTGCTGTATCAATGTTTGCCCTGCTGCCTTCCCAATTCTATCCGAGAAGCAGTAACTTGTAGTAGTTCAGCTTCAGTTTAAATTGCTTTATTCACCACAGGTGCAGATGGGGTCACACTCATGAGAAAGCCTCAGTCATGTGAATTGGATTTGGTATAAAAACCCATCCCAGCACTGTCTGTGTTCTATCTATAGGTAGTGAAAGTTTTAGTCAAAAGATTTATGTCTAGTATCATAGCTGTTGCTGACCAAAGCATTTTAAAGGACTTCTGCCTAAGCTGTTGGTATTGTTAGCAGCAGGTAGGTAAATTAATAGATGGTTAAATGTTACTTTATAATTCTTTTCATGGGTATAGGGGTGCAGTTTGAAGAGCTGCAGTTGGTTAAGCAAATGTGCTGTGTACAGAGAAATGGCACGTTATGGCTGCTGCTGATGGGCTTGAAAGTAGTTAAGGGTAATAGGACTTTGTGGGCTGGGAGAGAGGAGAGGGGATGGTGTGGTCTGAGCTAATTTGATATTAGTGAGGGTAAAAATGCAGCTATTATAGGCAGAAAAATCTAATTACTCAGCATGTTTGCATTGTGGCTTTTTATGATGGTGCTGTGCTGTACCTTATGACCCTGTTTTTACTTCTAAGGAGACCTCTCTTTGAAATGTGCTCCTTGGGGTATAAAACTTATTGTAGTGCTGTCCATTAGTGCAGGCTTATATAGCAAGAGGCAGCAGTCTGCTATAATTTGAGTTATGAATTGTTTATACGTATCCTATTTTAAATCTCTGTTCTTGGGGGTTTTTTTTGGCTGTGCCTATTTGTGATGGTAAAGTGATTGGAAAACTGAAGAGGGGCAAAACACAAGTCTGTTTGAACTGAATCTGTATCCTATTCCTTAGCGGGGGGAAATTATTATAATAATTATTTCTTTTCCCTTTTATTTGATTTTTCTTCTTTAATTTTATTTCACTGATGGCTGTCTTTGGAGCAAACTGACCTGAGGCATCAAATTGTCAGTTAATGTATGTTTGTAGAAACCTGACCCTCTAAGATGTAGCTATTTAGTGTGCTGAGCTGTTCTGTTATTGCCCTTAATAAGCCTTCAAAACATGCAGCTTGAATAAAAACCTAAATCTAAGGATGTTACCAAGTGTCTATAGGCCTAATCAGCTGCCACCACTGGGAATAGTTAATGACGAAAGTGCCCCACTTCTTTGTAACTTGTGTATATTATTTTTGTTTATGCTTTAGCGTTTGCTGTCATGATGCTCTTCAGAGAAACAGGACAGTAAAGTTTCTCTCAGCCTTAAGGTTGTCCTTTGGGTCTGGCATGTGATTTTGATAGCAGCTTGAATATGAGCTTGGTGTTTATTGGAACAATGTCAGGTCAGTAGCTTTGAAGTGCAAATCTTCTGTTTTGTTTGCCCAAGAAGTGCAGATGAGCCCCGGTAATGCAGGTCTACCTTGCCCTGGGAGTACCTAGTAGTGTGCCTGAGGGATGGTAGCCTGAGTTGAGAGCTTTTCATCACCTCTGGAGGGATGTCTCCTGGCTCTACAACGTTGCTGAGGGGCTGGGGAGCTCTGCTTGGGTAAGGTGCAATGCGAAGGGTGATCCCTTCGCCCTTGTCCCCTGCTGACCACTGGCTGCTTGTTCTGTCTTGCTGCCCCAAGAGCCTGTCTGTGGCTGTTGTTCCTTTCCACCTACAGAATAACTGTCTTAAATCCAATTTGCCTCTCTTCCACTTAGCTATGCACTAAGTCTGCTGTGACTTTCTTTAGGCTTTCTAACTGCTTTAATAAGAGCATGGCCTTGGGAGATATCTTAATCTGGGAAGCCAAAAGGGGCATATTGTAAGGGGGAAAATTTCTTCCTTAAGTTGCTTGCTCTGATCTGCAGAGTGGATTTGTGGGTCCTCTGCAGACTGCTAACAGGGATAAGTCCTTGCTGTTCTCTGTTAGATAATCTGTCCTTACTTTTGGGATCCTTTGGGTGCTGAAAGGAACTTATGGATAGGCAGTTTGAAGGGTATCCACAGTTAAGGAAAGAGCTATCTGATTTATGCTCTTATGCTGACACATACCAGCAGTCTGTATAAGTAAAATGCATGTTTATGTTACAAAAATATATGTATATACACACACACAGAGTGTGTGTATATATATGTATACAAGCTGTAACTAAAGATTCTTGTTGCCATAGTGTTTAATTCTAAAAAACCAGCCCCTCCCAACCCAGAGCATTGTTTTTCAGAGCTCCTTTATTAATCATTAGTTTTTGTGGTATTCTTTATTCCTTTTATTGATGATGTATGTAATGGTGTCAGTCTGCCTCGAGATGTTAAGACAGACTATCAAAAGATAAATTTTCTGTAAGACTTAATTCAAAGAGATGTATTATTCCTGCAGCTCTCTTCCATGTTTCCAAATATGATCTCATGAATTTAAATAGATCAACTACAGTTGATGTCTCTTCTTGATCTATTTGAATTGCTTCTGAAGCTACTGATCATATGCTTTTGTCTCCTTCATGCTGGTGGCACAGCTGTCTGTTCATTCAAGGCCCAACTTCTGAGGTTCTGGGCTTATTCTATGCCTCTAAACAGGCTCTAAAACTGCTAGCTCTTATAAGTAATCAGTGATAGCTCATTCTTGGCAGAGATTTAATCCACACCAGGGTTTTGATGGAATGGTTCAATTACTCTTTCTCTTAGACTTGATAGTCAGATGCAAAAGGAATAAAGGAGATGGGACAGTTTCCATAACTCTTAATGGTATTGTACCTTACTCTGCAATTAATAGTATTTATGGCCTTATGTACTCTCTCTTCTGCCTCCTCCTTGATATAGAAAGGTGAATTACTGCTTCCTAAAAATCCATAATAAAGACAAAATAACTGCTACAAATTCCTTCTTTATAGTTCATTTGAGCAGTTAATTAAGTATAGCATGGTTTCTCTTTTCAGTGACTGAACGAAACTCAAAGCAGTTTCTGAAGAAAGTGTGAGCCTATATGTATGAAGGTGTGTTCCACAAATATATTACAATTATTCACCTTGTAGCGTTAGGTAATATTTTTTTTTTCCTGTGAATGCTTCTGAGTAATAGCCTTGTTATAACTTCTACAGAAACAAGCTTGACATTTCAAAAATCCCCATTTATTTGTTCCCTGGAGTATCTCATGTAGCAAGTGCTCTGCATTTCCTTTTCTGCTCCTGCCATCCTCTTGTATGTTGGCATCATATTTGAAGTGGAGATAAGTGACCTGCAAAAAAGCTGCCTTTTCTTTGGGCATCTCTGACCTGCCTGTAAGTGCACAAGAGCACTTCAGCCGCAGAAAATTACAATATCTCTAAGATGTTTATGCCATGTTAATTTTGCTTGAATATGAGTGTAGTAAGTGCTTACAATAATTCTGACATGCTGCACAAGCACAGCATGTAAGAAATGTTTGCATAATACATACCTAGAGCTGTTGTTCCTCCCCTAGAGGATCCGAGCAAATTAAGATTTCATCATGGAAGTTATCTTTCAGGATTGCCATTTCTTTGAAGACCCAACAACAATCACAAAATATATCAAGGCAGTTAATTTGTTCCTGCTGTACTCAAGTGCCTGTGTGTGTCTTAATAGCTTTTCAATAGATGCTTAAGAAATTCTGTCTGTGTCCAACAAGCAGAGAGCTCTCAACGCGTTATGGCTGATAATTACCCATGAGTTTAGTTAATAGGGTTAATAGGCTGCAGTGAGAGGTCGTCTTTTTGCTGTCACGTTTGGGAATTCATTGTCAAAGATATGTTACCTGGGCTGTACCAATGTGTCAAATGAAAAAAAAAAACGTTGAGGGATGGAAAGGAGAAAAGCTCTGCATTTACTGACTTGCAGCAGCAGCAGATCACATTAAGTTGGATAACTAAGTACAGAACTGAACTCTGTCCAAAATAATGTTTGATCCTATAACTTGTAACACTGGGTACATTGTGTGGTTTAATACAACTTTGTGAAGTAGCAGGTTAGGTTTGTGCAGCAAACTTTCACTGCCTTGTGGCAGCTTCTTGGGGGGCAGTAGGAGGTAACCTTCTGCCCTGTGCTGCTGCAAGCTCTCTGACCCATCCCAAGACTACTGGTGCAGGTGCTGTGGGTAGTCACTTCCTGCTACACATGGAGGGATCATTACAGCCCAGTGCATCCTGCTAAAAGAGAAACTAGGACAAAATGGGTTTGTTTGTTTGCTTTTTTTTTTTTAGATTACCAGTCTAAGTACAGCTTTCATAGTGATAGCCGGGAGTAGGTTGCTCTCAGCTCTCTTGTTGTCATTGAAGGAAATTACTTTTATTTGTCCCCCAGGCAAAGGGGCATAGGCACCACAAAGAGGGGTTGGTTTGGTAGAAGTATGTTACAGTATGTGTTTTGTGGCATAAAAGCAGTAGTTCTTGACTCTCTCCATTTGGCATATTGCAGTAATGCAGGTGAAAATGTCCCGTTACCCACCCCTGCACACACCTTTCCCATCCTGCCAAAAAACCCTAAGAAAAAAATCCTCCAACTTCCTCAAAAACAAAAACCACCACCAAAAAAACCCCACAAAAACAACAAAACAAAAAAACTAACAAACCAACACCAAAAAAAAACCCCCAAAACCCCTAAAACAAACCCTAAACCAAGCCAGATTAAAACATAGGGAAAATTTTGATAACTTCGTAAGTATCATCTTACTAGAGTGCATATAGGAAGATGCTTCACGATAACAATTTTCTTTATACCCAACAATTATTTTTCAATTTGAGAAGAAAATTTCTTGATGACAGCCAAGTATCACTAACACTTTTTGCTCTGCTCATTTCCCAGGACACAAAGGCAGTGTATAAATATAAGTTGGCAATTCATACTTGCATGATGCTGTAATAGTAATGTGTTGTGTGATTTCACTACAGTCCAGTGTGTTGTCCCTATGTCTGGCTTAAATACAAAATTCAGATGAGCAATGTGGGATTATTGTACTGCACAGGGCTATGTCTATAATGGAATGTGCTTCTTTGGAGAATGCTGGAAACAGCCTCTCCTCTGGTGCTGGAGTATTAGATGCTGTCTTTGTGTCTAAATGTGGTGAGCATATGAATGTGAAATGTAAGAGGAGATTTGCCAACTGCTGATATCTTTCTGATTTCTCTGCCTCCATATGTCTTTCCACTGGCTGCCTCTTACGTCACAGTTTCCATCCCCCTGCTCAGATGCTTTTATATCATTTTTGGAAGAAAGATCTGTGTTCATCTGACAGAAGGCATGCATAATGTGAGCTACTTATTGAAATAGAAGCAGTTTCTTGGACCGTACATAGATACTGATTTTCCTGATCTCTCCTTTAAGGGTACAGGTAGGGAGGCTGGGGAAAGAAAAAAAAAAAAAAAACAAAAAACAAAACGCATTACCTTTTCATGTCTGACTAGATATGCGGTCCCTCAGCGCAGGGTGAACTGCAAGAGGAGCGGGACTCCACAGAAGTGTGTTTACGTGGCAGAAAAAATCATCCCACTTGTGACTCAGTGGTTCATTCTGTTTACATACACCAGTACACAAGCTCATTTTTATTTAGCATGCTTAAAAATTTCCCAAGGAGGTGTGTGTGTAATACAGATTCTTATTGAAAAATATTCATGTTTGCAGTCAGGTACATATTATGTTTCTTGAACGGAAGAATGGAAAGCTCATTTTCAAACACTTCAATAAAGAAGTGAAAGATATTTCTTTGCAAATTAACTATCTAAGATACCAGCTTAAAACTCTTGTTTAAATAGAAAAAGTGTAATTTTCACAATAAAATGTGAATTTTACATTACTAAAAGAAATAAATTTTTGACTAATATGTTTCTGTTTATACGACAGGTACAAACCAGACCTTATGTATAGTATCAAAACCAGTGGCTTACTGATTTCTTGGGGAGTTTTAGGTCTAGCAACTGCATTCAAGATTAAAATAATTTCTTATTCTTTATTTAAAGAGCAGATTTTTTAAAGGATATTTGCAGTTTTGGTTCCCTAAAATTGCCTCCAGTTTCCAAGGAAATAAAAAGAAATAAGCTGAGGTGATTTTTTTTTTTTTTTTTTTTTGATGATCTTGAGAGATGCTTTCTCTGGTCCTTCAGGTATTCTTCCCTGGAGAGGAACTTGACCTTTAGCACCTCTGTGCCTGCCTCTAGCCCTGCTTGCAGCCCAGGCTGCTGTGGGTGAAGGAGGACTGGATGCTGTGTGCTGGTCAGAAGTCTCTTGCAGTGCTTTCTGCACAGCTGACAGATACCTTGCCTGTACCCTTGGAGCCTAAATAATGTCTGTCTTAGATCAAGTCCTTTCACTCTTCTTGTCTGAATAGTGTTTGTGTAGTTTTCTGATTAGCAAGGCTTCAGGCAGGTGTGAACTAAGGACCTGACAGTGAGTGGCTTGGATGCTCAGGCTTGGAAATATGTATATAAATTAAAACTTGTGAGGGCTTAGCTGCTCAGACACAGTATTCTCTCTCTCCAAGGTTTGATACTCAGTCGCTTCAGATGGAGACTTGTGTGCTTGCAGAATAAATTTTTTTAAGGGAACAAATAATCCATATTTGCTTTTCTAAGTGGATATGAGGTACTTAGAAGAGCCATTAATTTACTGAGTAAATCCTTTAGACTGCAGACAGTCACTGTGGCTGGATACTGCAGGAGACCCTCATAAGCAGAGGCTGAGGTGATGTAATGCACTGTATTTTGGATTAAAGATTATCTCCTTAATTGATAGCTGGAAAGCAGACACTTAAACTATTCTGACTTGTGAAATATTGCTCAGATAATGGAATCTGTGTAAGTGCAATGAGAAAATTGTGATAGAGTGAGGGGGCAATACCTGGGCTCTGCTGTCACAAACCCACAGCTGTAGGCTTTGTAAATCCGATAGTGTTAAACCCTGCCTTCGCACACAAAAAGTGCTTTCAAATAAAGGCAGAAGCACTCGTGCAAGATACATCCCTCCTGTGTGGTGCTCACTTAGTCCATAGGTGCTTCAGAAGTGCTGGTGCCAAAGGGTGATGGGAGTGGCAGGTCTGGCTGAACTGGTGGCAGCTCAGGGTGTCCAGGTGTGGAGGACTTGACCTGAAGATTCTGCCTGAGTGAGGGGTTACCAGAACAGGTGTTTTTTCGAATCAGTCTTGAGTTTAGCCCTCCCAGCTGTCAGTTTAATGGGGACTTTGGTGCTGCCTTTGTGAAGGAGTAATGAAGTCAGGACATCCCTGCAAAGTGTGCTGCAGAGCAAATTGTTTGTAATATCATCCTTTTTAATTATAACTTCAGTCTTGGTGTTTTAGTTCCTCATGTATCAGAAGTGATGAATCTTACCTTTTTAAAGAATGATGTTTGCTTGCATAAATTATATGCCTACCAAAAATCAAAGTAATCGCAAGTGTGTGCTGATTATCTTATGCAAATCATTTTAAACTTATCTTGGGTAACACACTTGCTTCATTCTAGGGAGCATGAAGATGCACTTTGAAAGGCAGACTAACATGGCCAGATGAATTATACCTTAACTGAGTTCTGCTTCACTTAGGGCTGAGGGGAAGAGGAGCAGCAGGGATTACAATTGAACCAGCTGACAATGTACAGAATATCTGCCTCTGTTACACCTAAAAGATTAGTACAGCATCCAAGATAATTGCTGTTTAATAGCTGCACAGAGATCCTCATAAAGAAAAGCAGTGATTTGGACACATTTTATGGATATATTGGTTTTTTGCTGCAATGTGAAAGTGGCACAATGATTGTATGGTTCTAGTCAGTGTAAAGAAACTTCTACAAAACCTCTTTAATACAATGTATAATGACTGTAACTCACAGGGGAGCATGTATTGTTCGAGGGAAGATGGTTTATCTTGCATATCTAACACTTTTTCTAATTATAGTGCCTTAAACAATGGTTAATAAAGCAAGCTACACACCGTCATTGAAAAGCTAATAACTGTATTCCTCTTCAGAGGAATGGTGGTGTCAGATTTCCTTCTCCACCAGGTAGTGGTGGTCTCTAAAACATTGTAGTCACTATTATATGCATACTGCATGCTAAATGCTGAAACTCTATCCACATACAGATATGGTAATGGTGGATCATTAAATACAAGTCAAGCCTTTTTTATCTTTCATCTGTACTCTGGAAACAATTCATTCAGTGTGGTCTGACAAAGTGTGTAATCCTAATGAGCCATTAAGGAAAAAGTAGTTTTGTAAAGTATATTTTGCTCCCATGAAGGGTGCTGTTTCTGCCTCTAATGTCTTTCCACCAAGCATAAATATTGTTCATTTCAGAGCTCCCACATCTCCTATTTTCACCCTCCACCCCTTTTCCTTGGCTTCACCTCTGCAGGTGAACAAGTTCTTTAAATTTAGTCTTGGTAAGGGATTAGTGGCCTACTGTTAAATAGCATTTTGGAATACTGCTTTTGGAATGCTCATTGGTTACTTTGGTGACTAGTCAGTGAAAAATAGACATTACCAAATACAGTATCAGTTTTGAGAGGCATGAGTTGCTTCATTTTACCACTTTTATACTGGGAAAAATTGAGCTAATAAATGAACATGTCAAGAAACGCTGGAACTTCTGTGCCTCTTGATTACCAGATAATGTCACACACAAATAAGGCAACTGAAGGATTTACTTCAGTCTAAAGGGTTTAGGTTTAGACTGAAGAAACATGTAGGTTTCCATGGAACACTGATGTTTTTCATCACTCATTGTCTATTATGGGTTAATTAACTGTGGCTCTGTATTCCCTCCCACCTTCCTCCTACCCCTGTATTAAACCTCTAGCAAAAGGTACAATGAGAGAGGCCAAATGCATCTCAGTAAAATAATTCTTTAGCTGAAACCATATTATACAGATGATTTCTAATTGTATTTAAACTTTTTTCCTCTCTTCTTGCTGCCATTTCTCATCAACTACAACAAAGTTTCACACTTCTGAAGGTGCAATAAACTGGTAAGAGGGAGAAGCTCAGGCCCAATAATTTCTATGAGCTTTCTCTCAATCTAACTTAATTTAGTTTTAATTGATAGGGAATAAAATGAACAGAGATTGTGGCATACTGTGATGACTTAGATGATGCAACATCATATAGAAGTGTTTTTTCTAAGAGTATTTCTGGTAAGTTCCTTGACCTGTTTCTTCCTCTTCTCCTCTTAGCGTTGTAGTAGCTGAATGCTGAAAAGGCATCTTAGCAGGAAAAACAGGTATCTGAGATGCCCAGTCCGCAAAGAATGCAGTTATTTTGGGGAGGTGGGAGAGGGAGAAATAAGACCTGTTGACCATACAAATATATCATGTCATAAGACTGAGGAAAGTAATTTGTGTAACTACAGACTTCTAGCATGGCAGGATGAGGTGGATGTTTTAGGCACGGGTTGCCAGAGGGCAGTATTGCTTAGAGAAAAGACCTGAGTGCTGCAGGAAAGGTGGTTTGCTTCAAATGCCTTTTGCTACATGTACATCAGATCACTTCAGTAAATTGTTAGCCTTACCGGGAAGAGGAACAGAGGGAGTACCAAAGGCCCAGGAAGCCATTCAGACCTTGGGCAAAACACAAGAAGTGAGTTATTACAGTAGGTGTGTACCTATGCTTGACCAGGTCCTGGTAAATCTTCCCTTTATCTCCAGCATTCTAAGCAGCCTCTTTGGACCTGGGATGCAAGTCTGCCCCTCAGCTACTGAACTGCACCTGCATCCAGCTCTCCTGCAACTGAGTAGCAAGGGAGAGACATGTGCAGAAAGCAAGGCCCATAAATATACTTTTTTGGGCCTCCCAGACCAGTGGCAGCAAACCTGCAAGTCACTGTCACAGCTGAGGAGTTTCTGACCTATCTCATGAAGCAGAACTGTGTAAAAGCTGTTCTCATGGCTTATTTTCCATGCGGAGAGGCTGTTTTGCATGCATCAGAGTGGCTGTAGCAGACTTCAACATCACCCTTCAAAGACACCGAGGCAGTGTTACCCTGTCAGCAGTTTCCCGCAGCAGTTCTATGGAGCACAAAATCTCTTTTTGGGTAAAAGCAAATGTTGCCTGACTTCCAAGGTTTCTGTAGGGTATGGGAGCCTAATACTGGCAATGCAGTCAGCTGGGCAAAGGGGAATTGCTTTGCACTAGAACTAAAATTAAGAGCACCAGAGCTGAATTTTGTATTGTCATCCACATTGGGATTCTTCTGAGATTGAGGAGATGAGAAGTATCAGTCTGAAGCAGCAAAGACAGGTCTTTGGCCAAATGCTGCCTGTATCTTCATGAGACAGGTTAGGTTTCCTTCTGGATGTTTCTGGACCGTTTTGACCAAGGGTTAGGCACAGTTAGGATCTGTTTCCAGCCTTTGGCACGGGACTGAGGGTGGGGGAGCTTGCCTTTGGAGCTTGGGCGTTTGTTGTTTCAGAGCTGCTGGCAGGGATACAAGTGTCTGCATGAGCTCTGTCTGTCAAAAGGCTGAAAATGGAACAAACTATTTATTTGAAGAAAG
Organism: Ifrita kowaldi; assembly: GCA_013398055.1. NCBI lineage: Eukaryota > Metazoa > Chordata > Aves > Passeriformes > Cinclosomatidae > Ifrita > Ifrita kowaldi. The sequence goes on from VZRS01001690.1 coordinate 1,167,279, forward strand.
AGCTTTCTTTGTGGTTTAAATGTTTTGGATGCAGGTGGGTGGTCTTCCTGCTTTTTTCAGGACCTCCTAAGGCCATATTTCAGTGCTACAGGGGCAGGAACCTTTCCTATTTGTATAGACTGCAGTCTTCATCTCTTGGCTGCCTGTCTTGCACTGGACCTTGCTGCAGGTGGACAAGTATTTGGTGTTGTCACCTGGGCTAAATGGCTTGGCAGGGCTGAGAGTAACATTTGGAGGGGGGACTTGGGGAAAGCCTGCGGCTCTCTGGGATGCTTCTAGCACTCAGGATCTCCAGCTACTTTTTATTTTACGCAGGTGCTGAAGTGTTTGAAGGACCAAGATGCTGCCACCTCATTAAACTCTGAGTTTAGGTGGTACTAAGTCAAGGCAGATAAATCCTGAGACCTTAATTCTCAACTTGATGACAGCCACACAATGGCTGTAAGGACTTGCAAATAGTGTAGAGATGGCTGGGTAACAGTTGCAACTCTAACTCTTTTTAGGTGGTGGGATTATCAAATGAAAGTTTTGTGAGAGACGTGCACATAGGAAGCAATACAGGCTTAAGAGTGAAATAGTGTAGGGAGAGAACTGTGTAAAATTGATGAGACTACCTTGATGTTATGTATTGAATACCTTAAAAATAGTCCATTGTCTTGTAAAGGGCACTGCTGCTTCTTTCTATGTGATTCTTCTATACTTAAGCTGAGCTGTTGCATTTCTGTCTTTGCCATGTTGATGGCAGTCTGTGAAATCCCTACTGAAGGTTACTGTGAAGGCACAAATGCAAGAGAGACAACATGGGTTAAAGTGTTACTTCGGGGGGGAAAGCCTAACAAATCCAACAGCAAACGTGCCCCACCAGGGCAGCTTGTTACAAGTTGTTACTTGTTTTAATGATTTTTTACAGAGCAGCTCAGGCTGCGTGCAAGAGAGGGTTTGTTCAAACTTCTGCTGTGCCTCAGCTGCACATTGCTAGTAAGAGAAAGACTTCGGTGGGGATTATGTTTTAGTAGCATGAATCCTGTCACTCTATGTGCATGAAACTCTCTGACTTGCCTACATGCATCTAAATACTTGTTTACAGCAAATTTAGATGCTGCATTCTCTGAATCTGACTGAACTACTGTCATAGGTACCTACCACGGTTTTGTGCAGCTTTGAGGCTTAATTTACATATTGACTTCTGAAGGAGAAAAAGGGCTTGCTTTCTCAAGTACCTTGACTGTGAGGAGGGCAGAGGAGTGTAATGGTGTCTCAGGAGCTTCTGTCCCATTACAAGTACTTAAAAAAATGCATGTGTTCTACAGCATTTACATGGTTGAAAGGGGTTCTCTGGGAGACTTCAATATTGCTCTTTTCTTCCAGTTTCTCACTTGGACAGTGAAGAACATGAAAGCAAAAGCAGAGCTTGTTTTTGTCAAAGCTGATGTCAGAGAGATGTTTGAAAGTAAGTTTCATGCTGTTTCAGGATGAAGATTGTGCCTTTTATTAGGGGTCATTGAGCTGGACAGGGATTCTTCATATCCCTGATTAAACACTTTTCCAGAAGGACAAAATCTTCTTTTGGAGTCCAGGCACAAATATCATGGGTAATAGGTGATTTTATAGCTAGTTTGTGACCACAGTGCTTTGCCTCCAGAGAGCTAAGATTGGTCTACTTCCATAAGCATTTGGACTCTTACATTTCTAAAATCTTTATTCGTCTCTTTAATTCTTTGGACTTGACATGCAGTCAACAAAATTCTTAAAGCATAATAGAATATACTATTAGCTATCTGATTAGTGAAATTGCATGTGAAATATATGCAAGCATTAAAATCTCCTTTTTAAAACGAGACCATTCTATGGAACAATGTGCTGGCATCTGGATTCTGGAAAGAACATGTAATAGCCTTCATATGAATTCAATATGAGTTTCTTAGGCTTTTCATCTTTAGCCCACTACAAAAATAATTTGGTTTTGTTGGGGATTTTTTTGTGTTTTTTGTTTTGGGGGTTTTTTGGTTGTTTGTTGTTTTTTGTTGGTTTTATTTTTTGTTTTTTGGTTTTTTTTTTGCAAGGAGGTAACTATTACCTCTGTCTTGGATTGCCCAACATTAAAATATGTAGGTTGTGTGTCAATTTTTTTACACTTTTTCTATTTAGTTTTGACTCTTTTCATGGTTGTGGGTTTTGTGGGGGTGGGAAGGGATCTAGTTTTCCTGCAAAATTTGAACAAACATTTTGGTTGTCTTGGAGAGCAGATTTATAAAACATATATCTGCCTACCTCTTATAGCTTCAGGGGAAAAACCCTCATTGTTGCCATGACTTGGAAGGACTTAGTCAAGGCAGGTCATAATCTGGGGTCTGAAATATTTTTCTCATACAGATGAATCCTGTTTGACCTGCAGAATTTATTTGCTTAGACATCTTCTTTAAAAAGTGCTGTTTCTGTTGAGTGCAATTGAGCTGCACTGACTAAAGAAGAAATGTTCTTGGTTTTTGGGGCTTCTGTGGAATTTTCCTCTGAATCAAGGAGAAAAAAAAATCCCTTTGCTCTTTCAGTGCCTTCACTGCTTGTTTCAAACAGTACACATGAGAAAAACATCTCCCTCTGCAACTTTACTGAAGAGAATGAGACAGGGTGAATGGGAGATGTTAGGAGAAATGAGGATGTGGCAGAAGTTTGCTGTAGAAAAACTGTAATGTATACATAGGAAGGAGAAAAAGTAGTGTGTGCAGGTCTGATTAGATGGGAACAGGCTGCAGTTACAGGAGACCAGAGCTTCACTGGCAATCTTGCTTCTGTATGTATTCAGCTTCTGAGTCTGGCTCAGGCTAGTCTCTGAATCTGAATCTCTTTGAGTAACTACCTCTAGGCAACACACCTGCTGTCCCTTGGTAAGGCTTCTGTCTCTGTCCTGCTGCATGCTGTGAGATGGTGTACTCATGCTTTAAAGCATGGGAGACCTAATCAGGGCAAGAGCAGAAGTCAAGACCACAGTGCAGTGGCCAGAAGCAGTAGTTCAATCTTCAGTCAGGCTCTCCAGAGGTTTTTAGACTGAGCTGTTTGACTGGGTTGAAGCTCCCTGTAGTGAATCCAGCTGCAGAGCTGAACCCAGACTGAACTATTGTAAGAATTATTTTTTTGATAACTGTTGGGATTTTTTTTTTCTCAGTTCCTTTAAAAAAGTACTTCAAGCCCCAAAGAAAGAGGAGGAGGAGGATCTTGGAGAATCACCAACTTAGAAGAAATCTTTGGTGTTATTGGATGAAGAAGATAAAACGAGAGTTGTGCAGGAGTCAGCATCAAGAGATGGTTCAGGTGGATGGAAGTCCAGAGGGAGCTCAGCCTCAAGAGGTGGTCAAGGAACAGGTTCTGGTGGATGAAAGCCCAGAAGGAACTCAGCAACTCTGCTCACCAGTACAGCTGGAGCAAGGAGACCTTCCCTCCGCAGCACAGCTACTGCCCTCTGCTCAAGAGCCTCAGGGAGGGAATGGCATGCATGTGCAGCCACAGAGGCAGCCCGTGCAAGGAGTCATGGCCCCAGATGTGGGAACACAACCCACAGATCCAGAGTGGGCGTTCCCGAAAGTGACTGTGAAGGTTCAGCCCCAGAACATGAGCCAGGGGTGGGAGTCCCCGGAGGTGACGGTGCAGGTGCAGCCTCAGAAGCCAAGCCCCAGATGGGAGGCCCCAGCAGTGACTGTGCAGGTGCAGGTACAGCAGCGGGGCCCAGGGCCATCTCTCCCACAAGTAACTGTACAGGTACAGCCCCAGGAGTGGGGACAAGGCACTGCTGGCATCAAGGTCATGGTGCAGCTGCAGTTGGGCTGTGACCCAGAAGAGGTATCCTGTCTCCAGAACCAAGGTGAGGAAGTGTTAGATAGTCAAGAACAGCGGATCCCAACGCAAAATCAGGGAGAGACAATGACAAGGTCTGAAGGTGAGAGAGAGCTTGCTGTGGTGGAGCTGGTGCCACAGGGGGTTCTGAGCCAAAAGCAGGATCAAGAAGTGGCAAAACCCCAGCAGGACCAGAGCCAAGAGGAAAGAGCAGAAGTGGTGGAGCTGCATGACATGCAGGCTGAAGACAAAGCAGACCTGAATGGGATTGTGACAGAGGAGCAGCTACAGGACCAGGGCCAAGAGCAGGAACAGCTAAAAGCAGACCTGCCTCCACAAGAGGAAGGCCAAAGAAGTACAGAGATGAGAGAGGAGCAAGGTGATATCCAAGAAGGGCCCAGGGGGATGATGAAAGACCAGAAAGAAAACCTAGGACAAGAACTCTCTAAGAAACGTCCAAGAGAGGCTCCAAATTATTTTGTCGCTATTCCAATAACAGATGATCAGGTACGTTGAAGTAGTTGTTTAATTAAAAAACCTAACTTTAAACTTAGGCTTAATTTCTTATCTTGGTTGCAAGGGTTAACAAGCCAAGAGTTGTGGTAGCCGGTGAACATACCTTTATGTTAAAGCGACCAAAAGGTTCTTCCCAGGGTGCATGGTTCTGTTAAATTAATCTACTCCAGTTTGAATTCCCCGGCTGGCTACTGGCCTTGGCCCCTCGTCACTCCCCCAGGGCTCTCCCATTGGTCCCCTCTCCCTGATCCCGCCTTTCCCCCGGCGCCGGGAAAAACCCTGAGCTAGCCGTAGTTTTTGTATTTTCCTCTGTACCCTTTGACAGTGAGGATGAAATAAATTCTCCTGCTGGAATGCAAGCAAATACCCTTCCCGACTCTTTTGTCACTGACTTAATACTGAACCTGCCCAGGCATCTGAGTGGGCACGTGGGACCCCACGGAGCCAGGCAGGAACGGTATTTAAAGAGTGATCAAATTCTGCCCCCTTACCTGCAGTGGTCTGTTGGGTCTGGAATGGAGTTGACTTCCTCATAGCAGCCCTTGTAGGTGCTGTGCTTTTTGTAGATAGAGCTGTATTTGTACACACCCAGGTTTATGCTACTGCTAGGAAAAAAAATCACTTTCAGGATTGCCTCTGCCCTTTCTATAGGGTCTGAAGTGTTGTCTCTCATCAGTAATATCTTCTATTCTGTAATCTTTTTACAAATAAAAGACCTGGCTTTCATCATCTTGTGTTGTCCCATCCTACATTTTCTTAGGGCTGTATTTAGTGCAAGGGTATTGATTTGTTTGTTCATCTTCTTTTCCACTGAAGTTCACAATGGAGAATGAGAATTTCCTTCACTTCCACAGAAGATTATAGAGAATTGATCTGTTTTCTCCATCTTTTATCTGACAAACTTGTCCTGAGATCCTAGGTAGAAAGTTAATTTCAAGAACCCATGTGTGCAGTCTGTATGCTCATACTTTGAGGTGTACTATGTTCTGTGACTCCATGTTTAAGCAGTGTTGGAAAAAGCAACAGATCATTTCACCTCCATACTGTTAAACCAAAGTGCAGCAAACAGTGGAAATACAAATAGAAATATTTTTGTCTAGAGGCTTTGTGGGAGACCTAAAGCATTCCAGTTACTACTTTAACTGCTTCTTCTGAAATATGTCAATACAGTCTTGCAGCGCTTGGCTACTACAGGCCCTGTCTTATGATCCATGGAAATAAATTCCAAAAATGATGCAATAGCTGGAGAGACAGATTTCACACTTTATTTACTAGTTAGAGGCTTCAAATGAGCCTTATGTAACTTCTGCACGACTCTTTGTACTTGTAAAGAAGGTGGGGAGATACTGGCTCACCTTGAACTACTTATTCTCATTCTGCTACTATGAATTTTGAAGCTCACACAAAACTGTCTGAAAGAAGGATATGGAATGTCTCATTTCCAAAGAGCACTGTCAGTACCTTTATGGACAGGTTTTTTACCCTTTAGCATTCCATAGACAACTGTGACCTGCTGGTGGCAATGTTTTGTTTGCAGCTGCTCAAGGTATGCAAAAGCAGACAGAACCTCTCACTTTGTCCCACTACCTGCTGTTATCCCAAGGGGGCCTGGAAGGGATTCTGTTCCAGCACTGTAGAACAGCAGCATTGTGAGGTGGGACATGCCCCATGCCCTTTATGTAGGGCCAGCAGGTGACTTATGCACTCAAATATATTAAGAAGAGAAAGAAAAGCCTTGAGATGCCAAGACAATAAGCAGACTATTCCACCTGACAAAGATAGGCAGGGGAAAGTCTTAATTTGAATCAGAAACTGTGTCCAGCTAGCATGGGCAGAATGGAGAAACAGCATATAAATTGTGTGAATTATTAACACTTATAATATATATATGTATCTTGGTATCTTTTCCTATAAAACAAATCTAAAAGGCAAAACCTGAATATTAGCTTGTATGAACAGAGTGAAAATACAACATTCTGTTATCAGTTTCTGCTAGTAGTTTATGGTGCGTTTTCCAATGAACCAAATAGATATTGTTTATTGCAATATATAACTTGATCCTTTTATTTTCCCTAGCTTAAGCTTTCATGCAGTATCTGGCATGACTATTTATGCTGCTGAAAGGCAATAATTAAGTAGGATTGATGTATCTGTTGTACAGAATTTTTCCTTTTTTTTTCTTCCAGTGTGACAAGCAGTTGCAGTACAGTGGCTTGCTTTGGCAGGCTTCTGAGTTTTTGTTTTTGCCTTAGTTAAGTGTAAAAGCACTTATGTATGTGTTAGAGGGAGACGTCAAAGGTGCCTTCCTCTTGGTAGGCAATTATTTGCTCTGGCTCTGTCTTGAGCAGAATGATCTTTGAAGGTTATCTGGAGGATGGCCTCATATAACTTTAGTGATTCCTACATATGACTGGCTTTTGAGAGGTGAACAAAAGTGCAGAGCACATCAGGAAGACAAATGCCAGGAAGGGAAAATAACTGTGTAAGCTGAAGACAATGTTGGCAGACGAACAAATGGGTATGAAGTGGGCAAAGAATAAATCTAAGCTGGAAACTGGAAAGTTTCCTGCCATCTGAGGAATGAGATCATGGAACAGCTTGAAGGGTCATGAATGCCTAACTTATTCTGCTGTTTTAATGAGATTTGAGTGTCTTGATATATGGCCTGGGACCACATCCTGTGCAGCCCCGTGAATGTCCTTCCCCTCTTTTTCCTTTTCTTCTCTCTGGTCTTACAGATTTCCCTGCACTCACACCAGCCCTGGTATTCTGGCAGGTCTGACATCCCCGGTTGGATGCTCTGCCCAAGATATTCCCAGTTCATGTTCCTCTTCAGTGCTACCTTTAAGGGTGGCAGTGACCTGAGATAGCCCTGTGTGAGGATCTGAAAGAAACACTGAAGAGTGCAGTACTGGAAGGTTGGCATGTATATGTAGAGAGGGTAAATAAGGAAATCATAGAATGGTTTGGGTTGGGAGGGATCTTAAAGGCCATCTAGTTTCAACCTCCCTGCCATAGGCAAAGACACCTTCCACTAGACCAAGTTGCTCAGAGCTCCATCCAACCTGGCTGTGAATGCTTCCAGGAACAGGGCATTCACAGCCTCTGGGCAACCTCTTCCAGTGCCTCACCACCCTTACAATTAATAATTCTTTCCTAATCTTTCTTTTCTAATCTAAACCTACTCTCTTCCAGTTTGAATCCATCTCCACTTTGTCCTATTGCTCCATCTTCTTGTAAGAAGTCCCTCTCCATCATTCTTGTAGTCTCCCTTCAGGTCCTGAAAGGCAGCAGCTAGGTTTCTCTGAAGCCCCTCCTTTTCTAGGCTGAACAACCAGAATTCTCTCAGCCTTTCCTCACAGGAGAGGTGCTCCATCTCTCTAATAATCTTGGTGGATCTCCTCTGAACTTGTCCCAACAGGTCCATGTGTTCCCTGTGCTGGGGACCCCAGAGCTGGATGCAGCTCTGCAGGTGAGGTCTCACCAAATGGAGTAGAGGGGCAGATGCTGCCAGATGTGTGTGTATATACACATATACTTGCACATACAATAGTGTTTTGACAATTATAGGTGATTTTACCTCTAAAGCAGAGATTCATGGCCTCACTGAACATACAATTTGGTTGTCTTTTACTCTGTAGACCTTCTCTATTACAGAAGGGTTTTAAAGATGCTGTTAGTGTTTTGGGAATAATTATTTTGCCTTAATTATTAAAGAGAGCTCTCCAGATGGCAGGGCCTAGGGCTGTCAACATTTTTCTCCCTTTCAAGAGGACAAAGGAAAAGTCCTGTTCCAGTCCTGGTGGGTGCAGAGCCCTTTTATCTTTGTGTCTAAGCAGGACTCCAGGAGGCTGGACACCAAGCTTGGACTGGATTGAATCTAAGAATGTTATGGTCTCAGGCTTTCAGGACTCCATCTTAAGTGCTTCCTTCATGCCCTCACTTCCCAAAAAATCCCCAGCTATCCCATCAAGTACACAGCATTTATAGAAAAGTGCTAAAGACTGATGCACCAAAAAAAAAAAAAAGTGTAGTGATAGGGTAGACTGTTCCCATGGGAGAAGGAGCAGGAAGTTGCAAAGAATCATATGTGAAGATAAAAAGAAGAGATAAGAAAAGACATGAACAGCTGCTCTGAAATAGTTAAATATCTACATGAAGGAATTTCACTCAAACTCAGCTTTCCAGATGTCTAAGCCTCAAACTGAAAAGGCAAAAGGATCTTCTTTCTTATTTCAAGGATGTGCTTGGAAAGATTGGGTAAGGGAGGCTCTTTTGTGGAATTACTGTTAATACTTAGCCTAGTCTGTTGAAGCAAAGGTTGTAGTTTGTGTGGTCGGACAGCTTGATGGCTTGATTCCTGCTCAATGTTTTCACAATCTAAACATACGCTGTAAATAGCAGCCTGCATTAAATGGTGCTTCAGTTGCAGTAGAAATTAACTTAATGTAAGAGTCATTTCCGTGATGTGTTTTTCACAGTGACAAATGTACCATAAGAGTGGGTGAATTCAGGGAGTGTGTATCTTCAGATGGTTGTTTTAATTGTGTGTGGCTTTTATCCTCATGTTTATTGGGAACTTGTTATGCTAATCTCTTCTGATGTTCAGGTTGTGGGACTTTTTACGGGGCTGCACAATGACTGCTGAGGCTTTATGGAGAAAGATTGCAGAACAAAAACATATTGACCCAGCTGTTTTGATCTAAGTAAGAATAAAGGGGAGCTCTAACATGTGTGAGCACCTAAGCATGAGAGCTTGCTCAGTGAAATAATTTGAAAATCTAGAAATGATTCCTCTGTAACATGGGCTTCCACCAGATACATAGCACCTGTGTGAATGAATTCTTCTCTCTCCTACCTGTTCCCATGCCTGGCTTATAAAACTTGACAGAACATATTGAAAAAAACAAATATCTTTGGAGTCAATTGTGTGAAGGCACAGACAGATACACAAGAGCCAGAAACTGGCCACACAGTTCACAGAAACACTAGCTCAGAAAACCACATGTTTACCCAGTCAATCTACTTTGTTTGCTGCTACATTTTTCTTTTGGGAAGAGATATCAGTTTAATCTGTGATCAAACTTGTAATCAGAAAATGGCATAAGATTAATTATGGAAATGCTATTCAATTTCCACAGTCTATTAACAACTGACAACTGCATGAAGATCCCATTAATATTTACACAGTGCTGTGAGCTTTAATCTAACATGCTTAGGGTCAGGTTCACACCTACTTTAAGATCTAGGGCTTCTGGTTCACAGGAGAGCTATGAATTTAGCCTGTAGGCTTTAAAAAAGGAAAACAGATCAATCAATTCCTGAAAAATTAAGTACGAAAATGAAAGTTGCTATGTGATAAATCTGTGGGGCGGGGAGGAGAAGGAAGGTGGCTTTGTAGACTCCTGGCTTAAAACACCGAGTTGCATTTTTGGATGTGTAAAGTTTTGGCATTCTGAATTTTTCCAGTAATGTGGGGGAATTCCAGAATGAAAATTTATTTCTCTGTCTCCTGTTTACTCTGCTGCAGATTTTGGACAGAATTGAAGATGTCCAAGAACTCATATTCTCTAAAGAACCTGACCTGTCAAGAGCTCTTCTTCCTGTTCAAACTATGCACCTTACTATAATAGTAGCTCATCTGGGAACAGAAGAAGAAGTAAAAAAGTAAGAATCCTGCCAAATTCAAGAGCAGCTAATTTTTCTGTAAATGTGGTAGCCTTACTCCTGCTATTTTGAATCATTATGTTTTATTAGAGCCTACACACAATTTCTCTTAAAATTTTGTTCAGTTTCTGGCTTGCTTTCAGTACCTGTGAGGAAAGATCTTTACAAAAGCTAGCTGTGTTGCATCAGAGATTGAAATTTTATGTATATGCCATGGGGTGAAGAGAAAAAGCAGTGTGGCTGTAAACAGTATTACTACTTTCTTACTGTGTTGCTACCACAAATTAGCTCAACAGATGTAAGCTTCCCTGAGCTGCTGTCTTTCGAGAAACCTCAGCTTTTCAGATCAGCCATACTTGTATTAGCTGGAAAATGTTGGCTGTTAAGATGTGTTGCATTAAGAAGAAAACGACAAAAAAGTCTGCCTAGTTCCTTCTCAAGCAGCTCTCTTGTTGAATTCAAGCTGCGGGTTGTCACTGGGGCCCTGTGAATTAAGATGGGGTTATTGACAGAGGACTAAGGAAAGCTACCCTGTGGTCAGGAAGGCTACAACTGATGGGAAGGTCCAGAAAATAATGCCAGTATGCTGCAGTTTTTTCTCTAAGCCTTATTGTACTGTACAATACTGGGAAACCTGGGAATTCTCAACATAGGGAGGCAGAAAGGAAAGGCCCCTATGTGCCTGGGAAGGCATCATGTGGTAGAGGTGGGAACCTGGTGAGAGCAGCCCTTCCTCTAGGGGCCCTGGCATGTATCAGCATGGGAGTGAAAAACAGGCTTCAACACCATACGAGTGTCACACAGGATCTGCTTGGGTGTAAAGCAGAATGCCAAGCTGGAAAGGTGTCAAAAATCCCAATATGGCTAGAAAAAAACCTCTTCTGCCCATACAGGCAGCACCAGTTAAGCATGATTAAGATGCATATGACAGGCTCGTATATCCCTTATTTTAAAATTACCTGCTTTATTTTTCATTCCAGAGACATTTTTGGAGGGTCTGAGGGGGGAAAAAAATAGGAGTGGTATATGGACTAAGGAGACATGCAGAAGGCAGTGTACAGTAACTCAGTAATAAAACGCTGTGCCAGTGCTGCTGACTGGGCAGGCTGATGTCCAAGAGGATAGGGAGCTAGTTGAGGGCAGCAATCAAAATGGGAATCAATTGGTTAGGGAGGTGAGTGCAGCTAAGTAGTGTTAATGAGCTTAAGAGTGGATATGTGTCTGTAATGTAAAAATAATGGACATACCTAATGAAAAGCAGACCTGCCTTGCCAAATGTTTTTCATCCTGTATCTTTTACCTACCTCCATAGCTCTTCTAAATGAGGCTGTAGTTCAGTGGCTACTGCTCTGTGCTGTTGTATGAAAGAATGCCCTGAGCTTAAGTATTTCTCACTTCTTAAGCTAACAGCGCTGCTGATACAGCTGACCTAGCCCCTCACAGGGGGAGGGAGGCATCTTCAAATCTCAGGGCAGAAGATGGAGAGGAACTTTTTACACGGACATTTGTACATAGGACAAGGGGGAGTAGCTTCAAGCGGAAAAAGGCAGGTTTAAATTAGATAGTGGTAAGAAATTTTTTACTATCGTGAGGCCCTAAACAGAGAGAACTTGTGGATGGCCCATCCCTGGAAGCATTCAAGCAGTCTGTATGGGGCTTTGAGTAACCTGGTCTAGTGGATGGTGTCCCCCCCACCCATGGCAGGGACGTTGGAACTAGATAATGTTTACAGTCCCTTGCAACAGAAACCATTTGATGGGGGAAGTTGTCTTAGCAGTATTTCATTTTAGCTTAGACATTATAAACTTAAAAGAAGAGCTAGATTAGCCATGCTTGTTGTTAAGGTGGAAAAATCAAAATGCTCTGCAAAGAACTCACTCCCTTTTCAACTTCAGCCTTGTCCTCACTATATCTTTATCTGCTGAGTCCCCAGGAGTCTTGGAAAGAAGCTGCTCCTATGCCATTACAGCTAAACTAACTCCAATGTAGTAGTGAGGACTGTTCATAATGTTGGCTGAAGTGGCCCCTGTATGCATTAAACATGCTTTCCAAAGAGCATTAGTTTGTGCTATGAGGGTTTTACTGCCTGGCTTCTATCTGGATGTTACACAGCTCTAAGATTTTTAAAGAGTAAAATGAATGCAGTCAAAACGTGTTCTAGGTGTCATGATAAAGTAAATGTGGCCACAGGAGCCCCAGTAACCTGTGGGATGGTGTCCTGCAGTCCTTAGTCATGCTGCAGTTTGTTAGAGGTATGAAGTCTTAGTAGAAGATTGTCAGTCTTCTGTTTGAAGACTGACAAGATCCCCCTTCCTGAGACACCAGGGCAAAGAAGGGCACCTGCAAAACTTCAGCAGGTCGTAAGTTGCTAGAAGTCTTGGTGCCCATGTTTAGAAATTTAATAATTATACTTTTTCTGTGTCTTTAAGAAAAATGGGTTAATTTGAAGTATTGATGTCTTTGGATAATTCACTTTTTTGAGACTTCTGTGCACTGCAAGGTGCATATCTAAACTTTATTGAAATGGGACACAGAGCTGCGAACATAACCATGAATTTGATGTTTTGCTACGCAGCCTGGAACAGGAGGATATAATGGAGAAAAATGCTAATTGTGCTTCAGGTGGGAGAATGAATTTGTTTTAGTTTAGGAATAAAATTAGCCAACCAGTTGAAAATGACAGTGATAAAGTTTTAAACTACATGACAGAAATGTAAGTTCAGTTTTATCACTTTTGACTATCCAGTAGCACATATTCATAGCTTTTCTGGAATGTTAATATTTTGAATGTTCACCTCATTAACAAAACTCACTTCTAATGTATAAGCTAAGGTTGAAGTGAAAGACATAGTGTATTTGAAATCTTCTAACTGTTACAAAAGCATTAGCAATGAAATATGGTACACTCGTTACACCTTGCATAGTGCTGCAGAGTGGTGAAAATCAGGTGTATTAGCTGGTATTGAAAGTAAAACAATATTCCCATATGTAAAAAACCCAATAACTCTTACCATTTCTATACTGATTATTTTTAAGGGCTATTCTGGCACTGAAGCAAAGCAAGACTAAAGTGGAAGACATCTTGCGGGGTAAAGACCTTAATTTGACATTCCATGGGATCGGAGAGTTTAATAACCAAGTGCTATATGTGAAAATGTTGGAGGAAGACCAGAAAATGCTGAGCAGAATTGCAGGTAAGTACAACACCTGGTTCTCTACCACTTGTAATAAACCAGTTTGCAGAGTCTGTCAGCTCCTGTAAGCACTGGACCAAGCTGTTGTGCATGACCGTGATGTGCTGCCTTTCTTCTCATCTCCTCTCTTTCTTAATTGTTAAATATGAAGCCAACAGCTGGGTTCCTGCAGAGAATTAGGCCTAAAATGGGTTGTCTGTACTAATTTGGGACAGGTGAAATGCACAGACATTCGTGTGAAGATCACACAGCAAGGCTAACCTGGCCTGCCCTGCAGCTGGAATCTCACAGGCCTGAAGTGTGCAGTCTTCAAAGTGACACCTTAGACTGAGGCTCTGTTCATTCTAATAAACTGAAAGCCTACTAAGCCCCAGCTGAGTATACAAGGAATTCCTTTAAACTGGAGTATGCATGAACTCATAAGTACCTCTGGGACAGGAGGTGACAAAAATCAGTATTTGTCTGCATGTGGGTGTGCAGCACCAGAAAATCAGTCTTTTGCTTCCACTGTAGAAGATGAAACAGAAGTGTAGGAATATCTTGCCCTCTGCTCTGATCTCCCAAAGCACTGATGGGTTAATGAGATGTTCCAGAACTTTGATCTGCTTACCTCCATCTGAGTGCAGTTTCAGAAGGGCTTGATACTCTCTTCTTCCTCCCTCCCTGTTCTGGTATTAGGAGCTGCTTTAGCCTGCAATGCAGAACCTAATATGTGTCCTGGGCTTCCATTCCACCAGAACAGAAATAATCAATATACATTATTTTTCTGTGCTATTTTCATACTAAACAAAAAGGAAGCATAGTTCAACTAAAGCGTCTCAGAAAGGCATGCAATACAAAGACACCGTGTAAACTTCAAAGAATATGATTCTCAGAAGTCTGTTTTTCTTGATACTGCTTCCTACCTCCTCCAGTTCTCAGCTTTGATATAATAGTTCTGCTCTCTTATCCTCCTGTTTATTTTACCTCTTAAGTAGTCAGTGTTACGAGTAGACAGGGGATGCCTCTAATGAATAGCTTCTTTGCCTCAGCTATGTAAAATTAGCCACTTCACCGTCCATTACCTCTTGCTTGACTCTGGCCTTCTCTTATTGTTCCATCCATTTCAAAGCTGATTTTGACTCAAAACAGCTGTGCTTTTGTTGAAAGTACTCTGATGTTGTCCCTACTTATTAGGATTACAACCTCAACAAACTTGCCCATGTACAAGCTGCTGCTTCTCAAGTCTTTAGCAGGAAACAATCTTGACTGGAAGATAAAGTAGAAGGCAGATGGTGCAATTTCCTATAAGATCATGTTTGGTACATGCCTGTCTACAATATCTATACAATTCAGTGCCATTGAAAGAAGGGACTGATTGACTCTTGCTGCCTGATTTGACTGTTTTGAGAGCACTGCCTTGGCTCTCTCATCACTCCTGAAAGATGCAGAAATTAGTACCTCACTTCTCATCTGAAAACTGGTTTTCCCTTGACTCATTGTCTTGCTTAACTGAAAATTTTGTTCCCAATGAGTCATAGCATACGAGGTCAATCTTTATCATGCTATTTTATCACCATCAGAAGTGTCTAATTTTGGTTCTGCAGAATGTGTGCTTTAAATATCATCTTGGACCTGCATTAGCTCTAAAAGCCATTACAGTTGTGGGTGGCAGATCCTTCATTTTCTCTGCCTGGATAACCTGCATCTTCAGGGTTCAGGAAACCTAATATCTAGCTTCTGGTCTGAACCCCTTAATTAGATAGAGGAGAATAATTTTGATGGCAAGCCCTGGGAATATTTTGCCAGTACTTGTATTTTTAATGCAGTATGATTGTTCACTGATTGCCTGAAATAATTCCTTGACTGGGAGACAAGCTGCCAGTTTTCAAGCTGTTAACTTCGTTACCAATGATCTTGCTACTCAGAGGGTTGTAACTTCCACTGTTGTTCTATTCTGCATAACTTCTGACCATTTCCAGAGCTTAATGAGTCTGGGAATTATGCAAATATGTATCAAAGTCTATCCTTTTAATGACATCTCCAAAGAGATGGGGTTTTGTCTCTGCTCTCTCAGCAAAGCAATTGATTTAATTGTTATCCTATGAATGGGGATTTTTTTTCTTTACCTTTTAGTCAATATTTTTGGTTGTCATGAGCTAGATGTGAATTTTAAATACTGCCTTTTTGAGCAGTATGATGTGCCAATGATTTGGCTGGCAAAAGGTCAAGATACTCCTGTCAGCTGTCTCTGCCTCATCATGCCCTTAGTGGTGGTTTGTCAGCAAGTTTAAGAGTTCTGCCTGCTCTAATGAAGTTTTTTAGCCCCTGAAGTGTTCCTGACTTTAGCCAGGTGACAAATGGCCCTCCATTTGCTTTTGGTCCTACATCATGGACTTCAGTTCCACAGTGAAGAGTTAACATATCTCTTGATCAATTAACTGCAGTTAATTGGTAAATACTGAGCACTACTGAGTCTATATTGCTGCTAGTGACCTCATCCACTTTGGAGAAAAGATACTGCTTAAGATGTCTTGGAATTTTGCTAGGATATTTTTCAAATGAGCTAGAGAAGACAGTATCTGGAAAATTGAGTGCCAGCCTGGCATGGGCAGCACACACCATCCAGCTACCTTGTTCCTATACTGACTTTTTGAAGACAATTGCTGGCCTTGACCTTTGTTCCATCATCAGCCTTTCTGATGAAAATCTGCTCACGGCACCAAAGCCTTCACCTTCCAGTAATAACTGCTTCTTGCTGTTCCATAGGCTTGGTGCTGGTTGGTAACCAAGTGGAGATGCTATTTTCAGGTTTTCTTTCTTTGGTGAAGATCTACCTGGATTCTTTTTATGCAGTTAGGGGAGGTTATATGCTGGATGATGCATGGGAAAGGGCTTTTTTTTTCCTGGAAGGAGCTTAGATGCTTTTCTGCTGTATATATTCTCTGGGGCTTGCTGTGCTTTGACCTGCTGGCATGGGAACAAGAAGATTTAATATGCAGAAATTCTTCACGTTAATGTGTTCTATTTGACAAAGTACCAGTGGCACTTTGGGGTTGTTTGATACCTAGCCATACTCACCTAGGACTATTTTCAGATGCCCTAACATATTTGCAGCACTCACACTGGACCTACAGCCAGGCTGTACCTTCTGCAGCA
This sequence comes from Ifrita kowaldi, assembly GCA_013398055.1. Taxonomy (NCBI): domain Eukaryota; kingdom Metazoa; phylum Chordata; class Aves; order Passeriformes; family Cinclosomatidae; genus Ifrita; species Ifrita kowaldi. Next base: position 1,183,622 of record VZRS01001690.1, read on the forward strand.
GCAGCTGGAGGCCAGGTGGACATCCTGTAGGGCATCTAAAAGGGCATTAGATGCTTGTTTGGACAACTGGATCCTATTCTTTGTGTTTTCCAGATGGAAAATATAAAAAGCAGTTGCCTTGGCAAAGTGATCAGACAGCCCCAGCTGCTGCTCCTTCATAAATACTGAGAAGAAACATTTAAACTATTAATTAGCTAAACTCCAAGCCAGAGACCCGGCCTTGATACAAATGCATATGACAAACTAGTGAACATACACGTGGTTAAACTTCCTGATAGGTGGAAAAATAAAATGGAAGTAGGGTGATTTCAAACACTCATCAGATAGGCAATATGCTATTTTTTACTCAGTTTCAACATTGAACTTCCTTCTCTCAGTGCCTAAACAATTAAGCAGTAACAAAGATAAGTGTCAAGATGGGGGGGATCTGGCAGGGAGAGCCACAAATGCTGCAGGTTTCCATTTTAAAATGTTGATTTTTTTCCTTTTTTTTCCCCCCGCTATTTTATCACCTTTATACAATCAAGGTGTAAAGACCTCTGGCAATAGGAAAAATTTCTGGGGAGTACTCCAGCTTTAGNCCCCCCACTATTTTATCACCTTTATACAATCAAGGTGTAAAGACCTCTGGCAATAGGAAAAATTTCTGGGGAGTACTCCAGCTTTAGGCAAGGCTTTCAGTGTAATTTTGGAATTATTTCTTACTGTTTAAGCACAACTGTTGAATAAGACATTGCCAGACTTGTAGGGATCTGCCTCTTGCAAACCTTGCCTTGCTATTCTTGGGACTCTGCATCCCCAAGGTTCATGAAAACCAAGAATAGTTCAACTTGGTTTGACTTCTCATTAAAATCCTTAGCTGAAAGGCCTTGAAGAATATAAATCCTGGAGTTACTCACAGACACTTTTTTCTATGAAGGATAAAGCCATATTGTTTTATAAATCCATGACTGAAGTTTTTAAGCCAATACCATCATAAACACTTTGTATCGCATTATCTGGGGAAGGAGTACTATGTTTGTGTGATGTTCCCTCCTGAATTGCTTTAAGTGCTGTGAGTCGTAGTAGTTCTGGGAATCTAGCCACCTTTTTTCTCTTTTTTCTGGAAGCACTTTGTTTCTCACGTTGCTGTTTGTAAGAGCTGGGGAGAATCTGTTCTGCCACAGACCCTAGCTGTAGCCACTGGTGGTGGCTGCATCTTGTTCCTGGCAGGGCTGCTGTGGACAGATGCTTTCATGAGCTCACCATTGTGGTAGGGGATTTGTGAATTCAGAAGGAATTGTGTTGCAAACACAGAAGTTTGGATCCAGTGTAAGGTTTGCAACGTATGTCGGCATGTCATGCAGAACTTTGGTTTTCAGTACTTTTCACAAATTTGTCTGTTGCCTGTGATGGTGCAAGAACTGGTTACCTGCTGTATGTTTTAACTGTCTTGCTCAAGAAGGGATAGTGGCTTTTTGTTTAACCTCCCTGTAAATATTTTTTCCCTACCTCCCCACTGTTATAAATTTCTTTCTTCTATTATCTTTTTCCAGAAGCTGTGGAAGAATGCTTTATTGAAATGAATCTCGACATTTCAGGGAGTAAGGACTTCAGACCACATCTGACTTTCCTGAAGCTCTCCAAAGCGTCAAGGCTGAGAAGACGGGTAAGTAACTGGGTTTAAAAATATTTTTTCTGGGATCTGGTCTAGTGATTATTCTTCTTTTAATGAGTTCCTAGAGATCTAAGCAATAATCATTGCCACCAGAGAACAATATAACTTCTCTTATTGAACAAAGCTTGTATATAGGCTGGTCAACACAGTTGTTTGTTCATATCTGACTGGAAGAAATGAGGCCTGTTGCTAATACTGTGTAAGGCTCTCTTGTGGAGTACAGAGTGCTTCCCTTCTGCTGTGGCTCGTCAAATCTGCACAAAAACAAAGACAAGCTGTTTCCATAGGGCAGGATGGCTTCTGAGCAATATTTGTCTTCTGAGTAATATTTACCTCAGAACAAGATTAATGTCATGTTGGAAGTCAGGCTGGTGCCTTGATTTATACAATAAATGTGTGATGTGCTTTTCTAACCTTTACTGCAGCATTGTATGGGATTTATCACAAACAATTAAAGTAAAAAACAACTCTGATTAGATTGCTCATTTCCCAGTGGAATACTGTCCTGCTTGTTTCCAGGAATAATACTGGTATTTATGAGGTCAATATAATGCAAACCTGAAACACCAGAGGAACATGCAGAAAGGAAAACAGAAAAAGCTATAATAGCTGAAGAAAATGACCTTGTTCAAGTACTTCATATTGACTTGATATTAGCCTTTTGTATACATGATAAAATCAAAGTTGGATAGGACTGATAGATCTGTGCTGGAGGCTCTTTCTTTTATACTGCCTATAGGGATTTCTGTGAGCACAGGCATCTGCAATGTCTAATGCAAAAGAAACTACAGTAGACACGTATGAATTACTGTTGACTCTTGTCTGGAGTATTTTCACACTTCCTCTTACTATGAAATTTAAAATTAAAAAATAGAATTATAATTTCTTGCATACTCTCCTCTTTTAATCTCTAGCACTAAATATAGCTTAATCTCGCATAGCATGATTTATGTATTCCATCTCCTTGTGTATATACATAAAAATATGCAAGTGTATAGGTCTTAAAATGTTGGAATATCAAGTGGTATGCCCAGAAGTGGATGCAGTATTCCTGGTGTGGCCTCACCAGTGCTGAGCAGAGGGGAAATATCTCCCTCAATCAGCTGGCAGCATTCCTCCTAATGCAGCCCAGGATACCACTGGCTGCCTTTGCTGCAAGGACACACTGCTGGCTCGTGGTCAGCCTGGTGTCCACCAGGACCTCTAGGTCCTTTTTCTGCAAAACTCCCTCACAGTCAGCCTGTACTCGTGCCTGGGTTCATTCCTCCTCTATGGCTGACCTTTGTACTTCGTGTTCCTAGAAGTTGCTATCAGTCCATTTCTCCACCCTGTTGAGATACCTCGGGCTGGTATCAGGCACTTCTCCCAGTTTAGTGAAGTTGCTGCGGGTGCGCTCTGCCTCAGTATCTAGATCATTAATGAAGATGCTAAACAGTACTGGCCCCTTGGGTACATCTCTAGTTACCAGCCTCCAACTAGACTTTGTGCCACCAATCACTGCCATATGCAACTGGCTGTTCAGCCAGTTTTCAATCCAACTCAGCTGTTCAGCCAGCCAGTAATTCATCAGCCTCCTTTATGGACATCTCACAGGAAAGTGTCAAAAACCTTCCCGGACTTCAGGTGGACAATGTTCACTGCTCTTCCCTTGCTTACCAAGCATAGCTTGTTTCTGTACAAATTTGTTTTCACAATAAAACCTTTGTTCTTAAAATATTATTTTTACAGACCAGGATTGTGAAACTGCAGTGGAGTAGGGCCATATGTTGAGTTGACTATTAGGGGTATGCGAACTTGGTAAGTCCATGTACAAATCTCCCTGGGGTTACTAATGCTCAACCCTAGACTTAAGACATAATCTCAAAGACCAAACTGGAAGATTAGTGTGTATGTGTTTTGAGATACGACACATCACTTGACTCTGTCAACTTACTGTATTTCTTTCAAAATATAATATGAATAAAAAGGAGGAAAACTGATAGTATCCCATTTGTATATACTGCAGGAGAGAAATCAGCCTTCCTAAACACTAGAAGATGCCAAAGTATGAATAAGACAAAATATCACTTAAGTTATTATGATGCCATCTACTGGCCGTAATTACTTTCTTTATACCATAAATAACTGTTGCCTTGTAGAAAGGGTGCTGTTTAAGTGTTTCACACAGTGTAAGTGCTTCTTATGAGACCCTTAAGAGGTAATTACTAGCACAAATTATATTTTACATCTCAAGAATACTTTGTTAATGAGAGGTATGTGATGATACTGGTGGTGTAGCTGCAGACGTTGTTCTCCTTTGTGGGGAAAGAGGAGATGGTTCTCCTTAAAACTAATACAACTGTAACCTTTCACCTTGAGAAGCTGTGCATCTTTGGCTTTGGCTGTGTGTCTAACTATCCCAAGAGAGAGCTTGAATTGTGTGCTTTTTATTCTCAATAGCTACCAAAAGAGCAGTATGTGCTGTCTGAAGATTAGGTTCAGAATGGGCAGTGTGACCCTGGCATAAATATAAAATATGGGTTCTTCAGGTGTTTTGACCTCTACCTTTCCAAAGAGCCAAAAGGGAACAGTTCACCTCTTCAGAGAATCCACTTCATTACTTGTAGTAAGAGCCTTCTCCAGCACACGGATGAACTTTTGCAGTGTAGGCTGTTAGCCTTTAGTCCTGGGCACTGCTTGCACTCGCCTCTGCCAGAGCAAAGCTGTGCATCAGGTGCCTCTGTGCTAAAGTGGAAAATGTTTGTTCGTTCCCTTTCATGCTGTTTTAAGTCGATTCACTTGGTGGAGGTCTGGAAACAGCTGTGGTCTACCCTGGGTTGTGAGAGAGCATAATTGTTATTTAACAAGTATTAACAAGTCACATACTTGTATTAAAATATTTGGAGCCTGTTAATGGAAGGGCAGTCCTAATCCTGCCCTCTTCTGGCTGCTTGATAAGTTATCTTCAGTGATGTGACCTTATTCAAGTTTCCATTATCCTTCCGAATTACCCAGGAAAGAGCCCATGCGCAGTGAGTCTCTGCATTTCAGCAGAACTTGAACCTCGTGGCATTTAGGTGACATGTAGCTCCTGGCTCCTGAACAGCCTGGCTCTGACTGACACATAAGTATCTCTGGGGCACAGAAAAGGTGTGCTGTTGGTTTAAATAAACTTTCAAGTGTTTTAGTCACCTCAGGCAGCAGTGCCTAATGGTTTGATGTGTTTGGTTGTGAAGCTGTGTATATCTGCTTCTGTCCAGGTGACAATGGCTGTTCTGGCTGTCCTCCCACAATCCCCATGCTGTGAACCATATATATCCACCTCCTAATAAGGCTGTCATTATGAAGAAGAAACCTTGTAAAAATACTTTCTTTTTTTTTTCCTTCCCCCGGTGTTTGGGAGCAGGCCTGAACAAACTGATTGAGAGCTCTTTGAGGCAATGTGCTGCAAGGGGCTCCTTGGAGCCTTGTTAGCTCACATACTCATTAGGTTAAGAGAAGGTGGAGACTATTCTTTGTTGCTTAATTATGTCCTTCACTACATCTCCATATGTGCCCCTAACTTATGTGGTTTGCTACAGGCTAAATGCTTTGTGGGAGCACCTTATGTAAATTGGCAGCCTGTTGCTGTCTGAATTAAAGCCATGGGAACCATGGAATTGTTGGATTGCTCACGCATCCCTGGTGACACCTGTCCAGGGCACCTAGTGCTGCTGTGCCCAAACTTGTTGATGGGGAGAAGAGCAAAGAAATTACTCTGAGGAACTGCTGATTTTTAGTCTTGACAGTCACATATTGCAATGGTTTCTAAGCATGTGCTTTGGTTATGGCAATGAAGTTACTTTTCTTAGCCTGAAAAGAACATGTCAGCATTTGAAAACACATCTCTAGGAGTGTACACTTTCATTTGTGTGTCACGGCTGCTGTAGCATTTGGCCTTTGGGATACTGACAGTGCTTGGTAGCTATTTAAGAGCTGCTGAGGTTTTCTTTTTCTTTTCTGGCTTGCTGAAATGAGCTTGTTTTCCCAGTAAGTCACTGAGTTAAATTTCTTTTGAATACTACTTTGCTCACAGGGATGAAGGTGCATGAACTCTATGTCTAGCCTATCTTTAGCACAAAATTTAATTACTGTTGTGGAGTGTGAGCACCAAAGAGAAGGGTTGACTTAAGACAGCAGTAAGATGAAACTGAGTGGAGTAAACTCTAGGTGAAATCAAGCAACCCCTCCTAAAGGCAATTCAGAATAATTAGATATGGTGACTGTGAACTTGCTTGACATATCTAAAAGTAGGTGGATGTATGTAAATAACAGTAGGTTAAATTGATCTGATTTTGTATCTTTTGGTATGTTTTTTTCTTGAGGAGGGTGGGGTAGGTGGAGGATTCAGCAAAAGCCGAACTTCCTGTAACTTTAATTTGTGGTGGATGACTTTTCTCAGTATCAACTTAAATACTGCCACATAAAGTTGATGTTGTTATCCTAATCAGAGGTGAGGTGGGGGGAGTGGTATTTTCTTTGCTGAGTTTTGTTAAAATAATACTTGATGCACCTTCCTAAAGTGCATTTGTGCACATATAATATACATTTAACATCACATTGCTCTTTCAACATATAGGGCTTCAGAAAAATTTGTACGGATCTCTATAAGGAATATGAAGACAGCCACTTTGGCACAGAGGTCTTCAGTCGACTTGATCTCTGTGCCATGCGTAAGAAGAAGCAGGAATCTGGTTACTATTATTGTGAGTGTTCAATTAACGTGAGCTCCAGTGGTAAGGAAGAGAGTAAAGAGCAAGAAATGCAGGCAGAGGATGTGGGAGAAACAAGCAGTGAAGACTTCCCAAATAATGTAGCAAAGGCTGAAATAGGAGCAACTCCTGCAAGCTGTAAGCTTGCCTCAACAGTAGTAGCTGATGATAAACCATCTGAAAATGTTGCTGAGGCCTCAACTGCAATTAAAGAAAAAGAAACCAATGAGGCAAAGGGACAGCCTGAAGCTGCAGATGGGATTTTTCCTACAGCTGGAGCTATCTGCTCAAAGTCAGTACTTGGTCTGCTGCCAGCAAGTTCAGATGTGTTGAAAAGCTTGGAAATAGAACAAGAAAAAGCAAAGATAACAGATGGTAGTTTGCAAAAAAACGAAGCAACAGAATATGCACCTGATCAGACAACAAGTGTGGGATAAAGTTGTTGCAGTCCCTGGTGAACCCACACTTGGTGAGGGTGGAGAAGGCAGAAAGCTACCATGGGGCTGGGCTGCACTGGGCTGAGGTCACAGGGGTGGGTATAGTGAATTCATTTTTGGCAGGAAACAATCTTTTTGGGAGTCTGACAGAAAAAAGTAGAGCAAAATCTGAGGGGAACATCACTGAATATTGTAATGGTGAAATGCCTAGCTCTAAACCTGTGCCACGAGTGTGTGCGAGCACGTGTACCGCAAAGACAAGCGAGCTGTGGCTTACAGAATCAGACCCTTCAGCAGTCACCCATTGATACGAAAGCTGCTGCCAGACACCTCTGGTGCCCAAATGCACACTGTTACCTTGGCTGAGTTTCTTTCTGCCCTGCTTCACCCCCCTGCCCTGAGCCTGCACCCACAAATTTTCTCCTTTATCTGTCTGCCTGCATTCTCCTCTCTGAATACTGCCTAAAGACACCTTTTCTTGCTCAATGCCTACTGCTGCTGTGATTTGTGACTCCAAACCGTGATTGTAACACCATCATTCATTGCATGTCTGTAACAGGTAGATGATTTTAGTTGTTAACACACTATCGTGAAATACATTATTTCCTTTGACCTAGTAGCTACTTAATGAGAAAATTATTTTGCCTGACTTATGGAAGTAGCATTTTGGGAAGAAAATGAGGTATAGCACTCAGTACTTTTCTTTGTTTTCCTCTTCCTCTCCTTTTCTTTATCTAACGAATTGTCTTTGTAAAATGCCTCGAGGAGGACACAAGGGACAAGGGCGCTTTTCTAAACCGGAGTTTTGGCTGGGGCTGACGTTTCCTGGCTTTGCCCTTTGCTGGCCGGAGCCCGAGCCGAGCTGTGCCCACTGCCCTTCCGGCACGGGGGCGGCGTTCCCGGCGGAGCCTGGCGGCAGCGGCACCAGCAGATGGCACCGCTGGAGAGCCAGATGCGCCGGGAACGGACCGGCCGCCTCCCGGCCCCGCGCATCCCTGCAGCCGCGGGAAGGAAGCCGCTCGGGCACTTGGAAAACGTCTTTCTTCCCTTCTCTGCTCTAATTGCTCATTGAAAAGGGATATTTTGTAGTTTTAAAGCTACTTTCTCTTTTTCTTTCTTCCGTGGCGGGGGGGGGGGGGGGAGCGTGCATTTCAAAAAAAGATCAAGAAGTAGCTCCCCCTCCACACACACACACACGAAGTGTAGTAGCATCAAGCATACGGTATTTTGCTTCCCTACAAGGTGTGTGGGAACACACGTTTAGGCAGAACGGCCAGGATGCCCTCTGTTAAATTACCATCAGGCTGGTTTAAAACTTGTCACCAAACTTTTGAGAAAACAAAGTGCTGTATTTGCCCAATTTTCACAGGGAGTGGGGAAAACAACCCTCCCCAGCCAGCCACTGTGCAGGAGGAAAGGGAAGGCTCTGCATTTAATGAACCTGCTTTGTACTCACACTGGGGTCTGTGTCAGAGCCCTTGTGCTGCACTGCTTGGCAGAGCATTTATTTTTATGTCCCTCCACTGAAGGTTGTGGACTTTGAAAAGGCTGTCCCCAAATGGTCTTCTAAATGCAAATTCCAGAATAGCTATTCCCAGCTTCTCTGGGGTCTTCAAAAGGCAGCTACACTGTTAGAGGAAGACTCCAAGGTTAAGTACTCCCCAAAAATAAGAGTGACACCTCAAACAGCATCTCTATATCAGGGCATTCTGGATGATGTTTTCTTTTCAGGAAAATTTGCTTCAAATACACACTGAGGAAACAGTGTTTCTTGGGTTTGTTTTTTCTTTTTTTTTTTTTTTTTTTTTTTTTTTTTTTCCTAGTTCAGAAAAGGATTAACAGTGTCATTCATTGTAAGAACTGAAGTGGATTCAATGGCCTAGGACCAAATACACTTTACAACAAGCTGTATTTCTTCTTATTGAAAATGTTAATTATCTTTTTATAGACAGATGGCACTGGAGTGTAGCAAATGCGTGGTGAACCTGCACTCATAAACATTTGGGGGTTTAGTGTGTACAGGTTCCAATTAAGTTTAATTCTGATTTAGGGTTATTATAATGATAGTAGGGTAATTAATTTCACTTATCTTGGGAGTAGAATAACTTGTTTCGGTACATTAAGTTAAAATATATACTTAAGTTGTATCATTGTGATTAATCTTGACAATTTAGAATAGTGCTTGAAACAAATTTGTCTACCAAATTCATCTCTTTAGTCTCTAATGACAACCAAGTCAAAATAAACTTCAATAATGATATTTAAATCATAAGAACTTATTTTCAGCTTTGTGGTGGAGAATATAAAAAGTTTTAAATAAGTCTTTAATTTTCTTGGTTCTCTGCTTTAGCTAAGGGTATCTGTGTTTTTGTTATCTGGGTTTTTTTTAATTCAAATTAATTGAAACATATTTGATTATTAGGCACTTATGATGTAACACAAGAGGGAGAGAGTTTCTGAAATGAAAATATCTTTATATTGCTGAAGCAAATTAATTGTCCTTTTTTATGACTACTGTAGGGAAATTACACTGTGACATTCTGATCCAGAAGGGAGTTTGATTCACTCTTTATGATCCCTGCATTTGCTGTTCTTTTCCTATGATTTTTTTTCTCTTTATGGTCTCTAACTTGTCTATTTTTTTCCCTTTGAGTAATTTTCTTTATAAGCACTAGTAGTTTATGTACAAATGCAATCTACTCATATCTTGTAATTGAGTTTAGTTAAATATAACTTGAGTTATTGAAACAATGATACAGCATTGGGGTTGGAGAGAACTTGCAATAAATCTTACCCACTGACTGTGACTTTTTCTATTTGTGAAAGTGCTAAATGATGAATTGCACTGCAATAAGTATTTTCCAAGAAAGTTGAGAGAAGGCTTTGACTACAGCATCTCCCTGTGTCTTGGCTGGTTTTAACTGGATGTTTGTTATACTAGCTATTCTAATAAACAGGATGCCAAAGCCAGAGGAAGGAGCGTTCTGTAAATAACTCATCATGAATACTCTGGTCTCTATTAGGCACTAAACAATTCTTTTCCTGGATGTTACGTATTGTGCAGGTTAGATACAACTAAACAAGAGCTGGATATCTCTGTGTTGAAATACATAAAGATTATATTGGTTAGTTCAGCTGGCTTTCCCTTTTCATAGTCAAGTACTTTGTACATATGCAGAAGAAAGCAGAGACACCTCCTTGTTTACCTACACTTCCTGCCAGGAAGATGTCAGCCTCTTCTCTTGGCACTGCAGAGCCAGCAGAAAGGTGGTAGATTCAGGTGGGAGCCCTACAGTCATCCTGCCTGATCCTTCAACTAGGAGCAGGAAATTTTAGGGGTGGGTAGTAAATTGACCTTGTTGAACCATTTTATTTCCATGTTTTGTTCTGCTGTCAGTAGCCACAGTTTAGATGGTGTAGTGTATTACCAAAGCAGAAGTCCTACATCGTTTCTTTGCATGCAGGTAGAAGTGAATAATCCCTCAATTTAAAACATTTACCAACACTTTGCTGTTGTTCCTCATAACCTCTTATGTAAAAAACAAACAAACAAAACCAACTTTTCCAAACCCTCTACTTGGCCAAAACCTTGACGCAGTTCTTTGAACAGGCCCATGCTCCTTGTAATGTCACCCTGACCCCCAGCTGCAAAGCTGCAGGCTTAGCCAGGAGAGAAGCTTGCTTATGGCGCTCTGGAGATCAGCGAAAACTATGGATTTTTCTCTGTTCATAAATCTTCCATTCTTTTCTCATCATATTGTCTTGGAACTAGAAGCAGATGTGGGAATGAAAGACAAGTTTGATAAATATTCCTGTTACAAGAGCCATGTCTTGGGGAATATTTAAATGTTGGTAACTACTCTCTTTGTGGAAGTGGCTATTCAGAGTAAGAACCAGAAGGATGCATCTGGGGCCCCATAAATCCTTAGCAAGTTCATGTAGTTGTATTCTACAGTTTTCTTCTCAAAACCGCTCCCAGATGGGCTTAAATCCAAGCACTGTGTGGGCTTAACACCTCTGAAGCTGGCTTCCAACCACGGGTTTTGGTCACTGACCTGTGCAGCGGAAACATGAAGCAAGGCTCGTAAAAAGAGTCTAAAAAAAGACTATATATTAAATGAGAGCATACTTTTCACACTCATGAGAGAGAAATTAATTTAAAAAAAAAAAAAATTAAAAAATGGTATTGAATGTCCAGCCAGGGCTTTTCCTTTTCTATTGTGTAGATCGACTTTTGATCTTCTAATTAGGAAACTGCTTTTTAAGATCATCTGAAAAAAACAGAAAGAAACCCAGTAAATTGCTGCCTGGCTGTTTGCTACCCTTTGAACCTTCAGTTTCTTAATGTAAAAAGAGAGATGAGCACCTGTATGAGACAGTAATTTGTATTCCTCTTTGCCAGAAATCCAGCATTTATTTTCTGCTGGTAGGTGCCTAGTTCAGCTTTTATGCTGTGGAATAAGACACCAATACTGACTAAACATTAACTAGTGGCAAGTACATGTGTCAGAGAGAGGTGATCACACTGAGTTTCTGATACACAAAAGCTAATGGGGAGTTTGACTTGTCTTTTTTCTGAGACAAAGAATCTGCTCAGCTGCTTGTCAGTAGTGAACTGGAGTCAAAGACTTGTTGAGGGTTTTTCTGTTGATAAATTCCCTTTAGGTATAGGGCTAAGCTTAGGAAGCTCTGTGGTTCATCAGTGTTTTTTAGAATTAAGTTGACTTGAGGTTAAACCCTGCTCAGAGTGCAGTGGAGGCAGTGCCATCAGTGATACTGAGGTTTTACCTAATGCTGCAGAGACCAAATCAAACCCCCAGCTTTCTGCATGATGAAGGCTGTTATTGAGAGTGGCTGGGAATTCTGTTTGCTGAAATAAATTTAATTGAGACATGAAGAGATTCTTCTGCACAATCAGATCTTTTTTAAGGCTTTGCCTCCAAATACAGTATCCTGATGTGAGCATGATGCTTCACAGAATAATTGATTCTTTTTTCTGTATAAAATCTATGGGCCTGATTTCTGAGTCTTATCCCAGGGCGTGCTATCTCCTTGTGTTAGGTGACCTGTGGGAAATCCGGCCTGAACAGGGACCTTGGCTAGACAAGAAGGAGGCTGAGAGGCCTCTGGGAGACTTGGCAGGTCTGCTGACAAAAACATTTTATTCTCTCACCTTTAACTTTGTGAAAAAGACCTTTTTGCTCTTTACTAAAACCCACTAACTAGCCTCTGAGGCTGATACTGACATTACCCTATCTACTAATTTCACACTTAAAGCACCCAGAAATGATTACTTGCAGAAATAATCAAATTATATTGAAACAAATAAAACATAATTGAAATAAAATTATATTGAAGCAATATAATTTCAGCCTGGATAATTGGATCCCTTTAGGTACTGTTACAAAACCCTTTACAAAGTGAGTTATAAATAAATACATTATAATGTTAATATATTATCTGTCAAAACCCAAACAAATCTTGAGTTTTGCTTAAAGTTATATTTTAAGATATATTTCAGGGCATTTTAACTTTTTCTGGCACAACTAAAACTTTAAATGCATAAGAAGTGATGTAAACATAAAATTTCAGGAGCTTAAGCTTTGAGAAAAAAACATTAATCTGCCAAGTTATGGACACCCTTGTGGCAGTATTTGTTTTACTTTTTTTATTTCCTTCTCTATGTCATACTATCCACTGAGGGCAAGAGCCAGGTATCTATTGCTTGGCATATCTGCATACCTTATCTCTTGACTTGTCCGATGCACCACCCCCACTCCTGTGCTGCCACTCATCAGAGTAGCTGCAGGACTTAGAGAGACGTTGTTCTGGTTTTTCAAAGCAGAAAGGAAGAACTGTTGCTTCACCGATCAGTATCTATGTGCCCAGAAAGCAAGCAGTAATGCCTGTGAAGGTGGTCCATAAAATCAGGTCTCCCTCACCCCTTTAGAGCCAGGAGAAGCACTTTCACATTTAAATCTGCCTGTCAAAAACTTAAAGTACACTTCCTTTACCCGTTGTCAGGAGCATGGCTTAGTAGAATTTGCTAAGTTGATTCACTGCCCCATCACTAGACTTTCTTTAACACTGCTTTTCCCTTTACTATTTTCTATTCTACTCTTAGTTCAGTCTTCCTCCAATCCAATTATCCAGTTAGGCATGGGGCCTTACACTTTTACCTCTTCCATGATGCTTCTGTATTTGCCTGCCTTTCCCAGCTGGAACCTTTTGCTCAGCCTGTTGCTGCAGAGCAGGATGCCCAGTGTCACCCCTTTGAGCTGGTAAGGGCTCTGGGCTAGCTCGCTTTGGCAGCTCTTAGTCTGCTGCTTGTAAGCCCCTTCTGCTCTGGTTTGCAAAGCCCCTGTTGCAATGGGGGCACCGAGCCATCCCAAAGTCTCTGAGCTGCTGTAATCCTACTCAGAATAACTAAGTGTACTGCTGACTTACTGCAAATAGAAAGTGGAGCCAGCACAAAATGGGATTGCAGTAAATGTACCAGCAACTGTACATCAGGGTCTCACAGAGCAGCACTTACACTTTCCTTTGCAGATGCTGGTTGTTTAAAATCAGACAGAAGGGGCACAAGTTCTCCCTGTAGTCTTCAATTTACTCAGATGACTCAGAGAAGCAGCAGCAAATTGCAGCATTTAGTGTCATGGGCTGTCCTGTCTCAGGCTGGCTCCAACCTTGGACATGTAGGCGTTATCAGCCATCACTTGTCGATGCTCCATCCCTGGAAGTGTCCAAGGCCAAGATGGATGGAGCCCTGAGCAACCTGGTCTAGCAGAAGGTGTCCCTACCCATGGCAGGAGGGTTGAAACTGGATGTTCTTGAAGGTCCCTTCCTTAAATCATTTAACCCTTTAACTCAAAATATTCTATTCTTATGAAGTGGTTCTTCCATGCTCCTGTTCCTGAGGGTCTTGGGCTCCTCTGCAGGGTGAGCTGTGTCATGCTAAGGCTGCTGCTGTCACCAGTGTCCCTGCTCCTCACTTGCAATGGGAGGGTCTGTGTGCTGCAGCCTGCAACTGTAGGAAATGCTCCACCAGTCTCTGGAGGGGGATCATCCCCTCAGGACACACCAGTCCCAGCAGTGTAGGGCCTGAAAACAGCAAGTTGGCACTAAGGATCTCCTGCCTTGGGAATAACTCCTGCCTTAAATTAGGCCCTTTCTCATGTGCCTGACTTGTGGTGTGGTAATGGTGGGGGAGAGTTCCTCTCTCCTTTTGAGCAGCTTTCATGGGCTGGAGGTGGGGTCCTTGGCATTGCCTTCAGTTACTACTTGGGTTTTCTTCTTCTTTTTTCCTTTTTAATTTTTTTTTTTTTTTGGCAACTTGTAGCAGGTTCAATCTAATGTCCTATTTCAAGCAGTTCTGATTACCAGGTCTGTGGTTTTAAATCACTTCTGCGCTGAAACCAGCTATTTCCTCGTTGCCATCCCCATCTATGACACCTGTTTTACTCTGAGTGCATATGTTACCCCATGTGTTGCACCAGAATTTCAGTTTTTAGCATTTGGCTGTTCTTTGGGCTATGTAGAAGTAATGTCTTTTCGATGAGCATAACCATGCTGATTTATTTATGTCGTGTTGCTGCAGTTGATGCAGATTCAAGCACGTGTAACAATTGCTTACACTCTCTACCGTAACAGAATTATTCAATTAAACAAAAGCTGATTAAGATGTAGCCCTTGACAGAGGAGAAGCAGAGCAATTCTCGGGACTCTTCTTGATAGAATGAGACTTGCTAATGCTTCTGTATTTTAAGACAGTAAAACCAGTGCATTAATTACTATTTCAAAGTCATGAAAACCACACACTGCCTATGTTGATCAAACACTGATTTTTCAAGAGAAGGCTCCATACTGGATATTGCTTCCATTTACTATGTGTAATACAAATAGTCTATCATCTCATGTGGTTGGAAGGAAAACAAAAGAGATTAAGCAATCCAGCATCATAGTATGGAAGGTTTATCAGCATGTGTTTACAATGATATATTGCTCACCTTGAAGCTCCTGTTGACAAAAAGCTTCTCCATCCCCCACATTGCCACATGTATTCCATTTTTATGTTAAAAAAAGAAATGTCTTGTGAACATCTAAATATATTTAGGGAGGAATCTTTATTTTGCCTGCACTTTATAACCATTCCAACTGCTCATAGGAATCCACAACTCATTTTAAAATAATTTGAATAAGTTATGCTTTAATTTCCTAATGTTTTGACATCTTGAATTTACAAAAGTATCTGGGAATGTCTGAACTGATGGTGTGAAAATTTCATTTCTAACAAGAAACTGAATTTTAAAATGGCAATTCTAAATAAAGGATCTGTTGCTGATCCAAACCTCATTCTTGTCTCCCACCACTTCTTCAGGCTGGGATTAAACAAAACACTTGTGTTCACTTTATCAGTTTTCCTGAAACACATAGTTCTATGGTTTTTTATAGAGGCAGAGTTACCTGAGTATATCTGCCTAAATTGCATGTGAGATTTATCTAGAGCTGCAAACTAATCCAAGACATTCTGCAGAACATTTTGTGAGGTACTTAGTTGCTGGCAGGGATTGAACTATGACAGATACATACCTAATTTGTTCACCAGGAAACATTGCTGTTGAGAAATCTGTAGCCTATATGAGAATTCAACCTGTTGGTGAATCATCAGGCAGCCTAAAATGTTTATTTGAGTAGAGGACTGCATTTCAATTTGCCAGTGAAATGCAAAGAGCTCTTTTGGAGGGTGTCATGAGTGAAACCAGAGGCAGCCATAGGTGGAAGCAGCCAAGTGCTACTCACTGCCCCCAGTGGAACTGCAACATTTTGAGGTTCCTCTTTTTGTCCACATTTGACAACCCAAAACTGCAAGGACAAGTACAATAGAAACTCAGTGACTTGTTGCTTTGCTTGCCATCTTCAATAGTGCCTTCTTGTTGGCATCAGACATGATACAACCTGCACTTTTGTTGGCTTCTTTTGCTCCGTAGGGAGCTCCTGGGGCTCGTTAGGTGCCATGCTGGCAGCTGACATACAAGCTGGTGACAGCTAAAAGCTGCTGACCTTCCGTAGCTCACCATGTGACCCTTTTCTCTCTTCCCAGATTGTCAGTGACAAGCATGTACCAGCCAAATGGCTACCAAGACACAACACTGCTGCAGCATTAGAAGCTCACTGATCCCAGAACTATGCTACAGCTTCTGTTCAGGTTTTCTTCTGTGTGTGCCAGAGGAGAGGCAGTACATCCTTGCAGACAACATTGCTAGGAAGGCATCCTCATCTTTCCTTTGCATATTGGACCAAGCGGTACTCTAAAGAGTGCAAGTGCTTCATTAAGGTGGCAGTGCACCAACTATTTAATGGTCTAAAAGAAATAACTTCCTTCCAAAGCTTGCCTGTGGTGAGAGATGATGAGAGATGCAGCCTCAGCACCCATCCCTGTTTCAGTGCTGCTCCTCCAGACGCTGTACACATTGCAAGACAGACACAAGGACAGGAACTGTTCTGTTTGCATTTTCAGCCCCAAGGCAGGCTGTAGTGTGAATTACGTTAGCAGTGCCAGCAGACAGTTTTAAGTTTCCAAAGCTCAAAGAGCTGCTACTATCATCATCTTATGCTGTATTACCACAGTAAGGTAATAAGCAGTGCCAGACTTTACCTGTTCTCATTTTAAGTTTCTCGTTTGAAACAGAATGTTATCAGCTCTCCAGTATGACTTATGTCCTTAAATATTCTGCAGGGAGGTCTTGCTAAGTTATTTCGTGTAATATTGTGTGTGATGAGTCTGAAAGAGTGAACTAAATTAGCACTTCAGTGCCTCACATGCAGAAAGAAGTTCCGTTAAAGCTGAAGGATGGATCTCCTGTTGGAGGACAAGCCTTTAAGGCTCTGCTCCCCAGCAGGCTACTTGAATGGTTTGGAAACATCAATCAGAGGCAGACACTTGCATGCTGTTATCATTGCATTCTGGTGCCTACACTCTTCCCCTTTTAAAGAAAATAAAAATCTGGTCTTTGCTGTGCTTTGGTCTGTGGCTGTATCTCTGTCTTGTTTTGACAGAGGAAGATAATCGTGCTCTGTACCCAAGGCATGTTAGAGAGAAGTACATTAAGAGGTCATCTGATACTAATTTAATGGGAACTCTATAAGCATTTTAAAGAGTAGCTGCTATTAGGCTCTGAGACCAAACTGCATTTGTTTAAAATGAGTAGATTCTGGGAATGAGGGAGGAAGGCTAGTCTACGGTGTTGCAGAAGTATCATATTATCTCACTGGGGATTTATCCTTATGGAGCTGACTCTGGTGACTCTTACGTGCCTTTGCAGGCAGTTTTGTGTGAGACCCTGCCACAGGTTTCTGTGCTGCTCCAAGGTGTGAAGGGAGCTGCACTGCACCCTGTACCAAGCCACCTCTTTGCAAAGCCTTTAGCAGCTCTCAGTCTTGCCAGAACTGACAGTCATGTTCTGAAGTCCTGCTCCTTTAGATATGGCTGATTGAGCTTTTGGCAACAAAATGGAAGCTGTATGGTATTGTCTCAGCCTGCTCTCAAGCAGGTCAGGCAGGATGGTGCCAAATCTTATGAGCGATGAGCAAAATGCAATCCAAGGCTGTGTAATGGTATTACATCACCTGATGCAGTGGCCAAACTTGGATGCTGAACATTCCCTTTTTACCTGTCATTTTCTACTTCAGCTATGAAGCTTAGCGTGGAACAGGCTGCTTCTCTAAAACCAAACCATCTCTACCCATTTTTATCTTCCAGTCTGAGAGTATCAGCTGTGTGTCCTCAGTAGAACCTAACTTGTCATATACTCAGGTAACTCTGCTACCATAAAAATAATAGAACTGTGTTTCAGCAAAACTGATAAACAAAAGTTTTTTGTTTAATCCCAGCCTGGAGAAGTGGTGGGAGACAAGAAGGGAAAAAAAGAAAAATTAATACTCAAATATCTCTGGACTGAAACTCCTTTGTGCAGAGGAAGGTGAAGGAAACCTCACAAGCTGAGTTATTAACAGTGATTTTTGACATTTGTTTAGTTTGTGTTTCTTTTCATACTCTCCCCAAATAAGCTTTCTGTCTCATTGAAATGTAATTTAGAAAGAATAACAATAACAAAAACCCCTTTAAAGTAGTATTTTGGCTTCACTATCTGTAACTAAAATGGAGATAAAAGACAAAGTAGTGGAAAAACACATGCCATGTTCCTCTATTTCCTGAATTATCCTGTAATCCAGTCAGAGCGTTTCTAGCAGCCTAGTTCCCCCATCCAAACTTAAATGCCATTTTACCTGATTGTACGTGCCTTTGTCAGATCTCCAGGGTCTCCCTCTGTCTCCATGTTTGCAGTGAAAGCTAAATGGTTGAAGATAATTTCTAGTGTGCTCACTTAGACTTTTCTGGTTTGGAGCTTCTAGAAATAGTAAATAGAAATTCTGGCTTCTAAAATGAAATAAAAATGGTATACTCTTCCATGAAACACTTTTTTCTTGTGGTTGTGATAACCTATTTATCCTCTCAGATTGTGGCTGCTCATGCTGTTCACTGTTTGTAAGCCCAAACTTAAAAACAGTAAGTAAGTGACCTGGCTAAAGCATGACATTATTGCTACTGATAGTCTTGGAGAGGTGATAGGGAAACCTGTACTTTTTGTTCTCTAGAATTAAAAAATTCCCCCCCAAATCTATACTTTATTCACTACTAAGACTTTACTAGTCAGCTAGCAGTGAGCACTTGTATTTTGTGTGGATTTTGTACAGAAAGAAAAACTGTTTAACATTATCAAAGGCTGTTCTTCCAACTGAAATCCAAAAAGATTTCTCATTCTGTCACCTCCTTTACTTGTAATAAAAACTGCTGTTTAATTGAAGTCATATTGCTACTTCTGTGTAAAATATTTTGGCTGTTATGAAAATTACAACAATCCATAACACCTGTATTTCAGACTGCAGACCTAAAACTATGTCAATAGTTACCTAATTCGATTTTTCTAAGGGCACTATTGCTTGCTGTTGGACAGCATCAGTCCTTGAAAAGGTTCTTAAAAATGTATCTAAACAATACAGGTTAATAAATCTGGACTACAGTCCTTTGTAGTAGATCAGCTGATATGTCAACAGTTGGGGAGTTCAGTAAATCAGTCCAGCCAAGCAAGCCAGGTTAATGCAAGGATTTTAAATACTTTGCTAGCCAGTGAAAAGTGAGCCAGAACTGGGTTACAGTATGATCACGTCAGCAGCTTCTCCAGAGTCCTGAGGATTTTGTAACAAACAGCAGCACGACTGAAGAACAATTAGGGCATTTCTCTGTCCTCAGACTGGTCCAAACAGCACCTACACTCCTAATGAACAGACACAGCCTCCCTCCTAGGTATGGGGGTATTCTGAGGGTCCAGGCAGAAATCAACTTTCCTCTGGAAATTTTATATAAATATCATAGCACTTCTATGCTAAAAACCCCAAATCAAACCAAAGCACACATTTCTAAACCAAAATCTGAATTTTCCAGAGCAAAAATGTATGGCCAGCTCAATATATCTTCAGGGATCACTTCTCAAATACAAGGACTATTGCTTCTTTCTTAATAAACATTAACAATTTTTCTAAATGAATTAATTTAAATTAATTAATTACTTCTTAAGAAACATGTGTGACAGCCCATCTCTTTCTGCAACATGCAGGCAGCTGTATACTGGCAAGCAGAGGCATTTCAGGGCGCTTGACAAGGACTGTGGAGGAAGCACTAGGTGGCAGGACACCAGAGAGGAAGGCTAGGAGAAAGAGACTGGATTACAGGAAAACACATAACCAATCATCCTGTGACAGGATGTGCAAATGATGGCCAAGAGGCAGCTTGGCAGTCCTGAGAAGCAGTCAGGGCCAGCTCAGAGAGACTCAAGAGCCATTCAAACCACAAACCCCATCACCCCCATCACCTGTGGGTATCACCAGGAAAGGCTCAGCTCTTTGCCAGCTGCTGTTTCTCTCCAGGGCTGTTGGTACTAAAAGCAGTCACAGATGGTGCACAGGGGTTGAATCTCTCATTCATTTTCCAACATAAGGGTGTTGGACTAACTTGCCCAGCTTAAATTTTAAACAAAGGTTTCTGACTCCACCTCCACCCCTGCACAAATTGCTCAACAAATAGTTTTAATTAATAAATTTGCAAAAATAATGACTTGCAAAGACAGAGAGGCAGCTTTCTCTGCTTAGTAATTTATATGCTAGAAAATCACTTCTTGCTGCTGTTATTAAAAAATCCAGCTCGACTGATGAAAGTTCATGTTTCACATATTTTTTGGCAACACAGGAACAAGCTATAATTTTACTTATTAAACACAAACTGTTATAATTTTGTCATTCAAAACTTTGCAGTAGATTAATCATCAGAATAATTACTGGCCTGCTTTAAATCAATCTAAGGGGTAACCAAAGGCTTTTTAAAATTGCTTTTTTTTTTCCCCCAGAGCACACTTCAGATGATAGAAGAAATATTTACTAAGAATATTTTAAAAAGCATGTTTCCCCCTCTCAAAACAAAACCCCTGTCACATCTTCATGAGGATTCCATGCCCTGGTAAGTAGCACACAACTTGCCTTTTCCCTTGCACCTCCATGGAAGGCTTTAGTGTGGAAAATAACAAACAGGATGTCTTCAGCTCTGTCAATAACTAGAATCTGCATCAGTACCAGGTAACTCTGCTCACATATATCTCATAAATCTTGCCGGAAGTCACAGGAGAAGGAGCAGAAGCACATGCCCATGGAGAACTGAAAGGAACGATCCATGCAAATGCCAGCACCAGCTAAGCCACCTGCTCACCACTTCCTGTGGTGCCTAATCCAACCCTGCCAATCCAGGCAGTTTTACAACAGATTTTTGCCAGCTGTGTGATAGTGGGTTAACAGCAAAAAACACCACAGTGATGTTCATACTGTCAGTGCACTGGTTGCCACTGACAGGAGGAAAGATATTGCCACCTGGCTGTCTCTCTTGCTCAAGAGAACAAGCACAAGCACCTTCTGCTTCTCC
This sequence comes from Ifrita kowaldi, assembly GCA_013398055.1. Taxonomy (NCBI): domain Eukaryota; kingdom Metazoa; phylum Chordata; class Aves; order Passeriformes; family Cinclosomatidae; genus Ifrita; species Ifrita kowaldi. Next base: position 1,204,472 of record VZRS01001690.1, read on the forward strand.
AGTTTCAAGACTCTTACATGGCAAATTATTCTTTTTTTCTTTTCTTCTTTTCTTTTAAATTAGCCTTAATTATCACAGAATTTTGCAGGATTACTAAATACAATTGTATTTAGTGATAGTTATAGTCCATGTTGTGATGTACTGCAATGTAATTAAATATGTAGCTAAGCACTTTAAAACATGGAACCACAAGAAAAATTTTAATTGCAACAGAAAGATTTCTGTCTGCCTACACATTGTGCTTGTTTAATGTCGATTTCTCTTCCCATAGTAGAGAAAGGCCACATCCATATTTAAAATCAGAAGTATTGACAAAATCTTCTGAGTGCATAAAGCTGTTTTGACAAAACACGAGTGCCTGCCATGCTGCAGCTACTAAAATGAAACAGCTCATCAATTTACCAAAACTCTGCCTACAGACAAGGCATTCTCCAGCCTTCAGGAAACCTGATGCTTTTCTTATGCAGGAAGAAATCCTCATCATGCTGAACTCAGTGAGAAACTGCTGCTGACTTCAACACGGCAAACTGCTAAGAGACTGTCAGGGCTATCATTATGCTTTAAAATGAAGCTTATGCACATGCATTCACAAATGGGAACTGCAACAGCAGAAAGGCTTAATGCAACAGTTATAAGGGAACTGAAAAATGCAGAAAGAAGACACTGCAGTTCAAGATTAATCGCATAAAAAACTAATCTGGATAGAAGATCAAAAATTTAAAAATTTTCTTCTCTTAGCATGTCAAAATCTCACATTTCTTAGGCTGTCACAGAGCACTGTCAGAAATGGAGACAGAATCTGCTGGTTGAATTACAGTGTGGTTTCTCAATGACTTATCCAGCATTTATTTTGAAATTACACATAAATTATTAATTACCTCCTTAAAAGTATAAGCAAGCCTTTGGCTTCATAGCATTTCTATAATCTTTCACAGTATAAAACAAAACAGTTTGTGGTATCTGTAATTACTTACCAAAATAACGAAATTTTTTGTAAGTTTTGTTTGTAAATATTTTATTAAAAAACATCTTTTAATGCTATTAGTCAATACATGTGTAATAATACTTTGATAAAGTATCATGTAGTAATATGTATTTTGGATTCAGGAATGTAATGGTTTTAACTAAATCATCAGAGCTCTGTTCTGCTCCAGTCTCTTCTAAACTGTCATTTTTTTCCAGAATTTAAACAAACTCATTCTTTGTCAAGGTACATCATCCTTAAGGCCTTGCAAACGTTTTAGTAATTGAACCAAAACAAAGAGAGAGCTCGGCTTTCTTTCTGAAGACCACGTTGCTTTTGAGCTTAAAAAGGTGCCTGCAGCTTTCAAGCAGTTAGTGGCAAATCAGCAAGAAAGAAATCAGAGGAGAAGAAGGGGCACTTAAAAATCAAAACAGTAAAGTGCACAGCTATACCATCCAAAATTGTATTAATCTTATCCAGAGAACTTGCTGGACTGTGGATATTTAATACAATTTGGCTTGCATGAAACATACAATCACGATTAGACAGAAAGGATTTTCTTTTTTCTTCCTGAAGTCATCTACAGGATCTATGGAATTCAATTTTCAAGGGTAACATAGTGCAGCTCTTTGGATATTGATTAGTTTCCTAAGTCCACAAGGAGATGAAGAAGCGGGGAAGGTGTGGAGGGATGCAAGGTGTCCTCTTGCCGTCTGTTTTATTTAGATGCCCGTACTCTCCAGTTCCCCATCCTCCAGCCCTAATGCAGCATTTGACCTAGAAATCATAAAGAGTTTCTCTTTATTTGTGTACTGTCTTTGAGTTTGCTGGGATTGCTCCCCTGTTTGTTCTCTGCTGGTAGCCTTGAGGGGGTCCATCTTCTCAACTGGTTCCTCCTCACAGTCTGGAATTTTACTGGCTGCGGTGTTGGCAACTGACTCCAAGGAGGTGCCTGCCTCCTCCAAGTGGCTGTAGCCCTTATTGCTGCTGGAAGGCTCAGACTGGGAGCTCTCGGAGTCCATCCTGGTGGTGGCAGGAGGAGCTGAAGGGGGTGATCCCCCTAGATCTAGAGATTTGGAGTAGCTAGGAGATGCCTTTACCAAGAGGCTGGAGTCCAGGACCCTCCTGACAGCTGGTGACCGAGGTGGCTCAGGGGAAAGGGGACGCCTGGCATCGGGCAAGCAGCTGGTGCTCTGCCTCCTGAGAACCAGCTTGTGCCTCCTTGTCCCACAGCCTCCCTTGATGTTGCTGCTGCTGAGGTCAGTTAGGCTCAGTTCAAACTCCCCCCGTGGGATCTCCTGGGCTCCCCGCTCACCAGGTGGTCTCTGCCAGCCTCCCCCTCCATTGCTTGGCCCCAGGGGCAGGAGGGTGAAGGTGCTCAGTGAGGAGCCAACGATGGAGCTGGCCGTGCTGCACCGCTCACAGCTCCCCGGTGGGCTGCAGGGTGGGCTGGTGTCAGGGCGGCCAGCAAAGGCAGCACGCTCCCGGCAGATGCTGTACACAGCCTCAGCCAGGCTGGGTGGCTGTGGTGGGCCACAGAAGGAGGAATGCTGCGGTGAGGACACCAGGTCTGGCGGGGAAAGGGAGACACCCAGTCCTGGTGGCCAGGAGCTCTTGGCCAGCATGGCTGCAGTACCCAGGCCTTCACCACCAGGTTTTAGCTCCAGGCTCCGGGACTGCATGTAGTTGACAAAGCCATTGAGAGGGGCTGAGGCCGGGGTGCCTCCGTCCTTGGCCCGCAGGCTGTGGGCATCAATGACGGTGGAGTAGAGGTCACGCAGGTTGATGATCTTGGTCTTCTTGTCGCGGTTTTCGTGCAACACCGCGTTGGCGCAGATGAAGAGGAAGATGCCAATACCCATGATGAGAGGGCCCAGCACCTTCAGCTTGTCCGAATGCAAGTAGCTCGAGAAAAGACGGAAAAGGAAACCCGCTGAGGCCTGGGGGGATGAGGAAGTCGGGGGGGACCCACCGGTGGTAGCAGTGGTGGAGGTGTTGGCTCTGGGGGGTGACTCCAGGTGGATCCCTGCTTGCACCCCTTCCTGGCTCTGGGAGCGGTTCGTGGGGGTGCCACCCTGTGGCGCTGGGTGCTGGCCCTTGCCAAAGCTGCTTTCTCTGTACACCTGGCTGGGCTTTGGCCAGTAGCCCACCACAGCCAAGGCGATGCCCACCAGCAGTACCAGGATGCCACAGAGGGCAATGAACCCCGAGAGGGAGCACAGCTTGAGCTTGCCTTTCACCACCACCACATCATTCTTGCGCTTCTTTTTGGCCTTGCGCTTGCGTTTGGGGATTTGGCTCTGGGGTTTCAAGGGGTCCTGTTTCCTGGCCGAGATCCTCAGGAGGCCTCCAGTGGCAATCATGGCTGGCTACCAGCGCACTGCCCCCCACAGCCACTCCAGCTCCTGCACGGAAAGGGAGAAGAGAAGAGGATGAGGACGAGGACCAAGGGCAGACCTGCAGCACAAGAGATGTCTCTGCTTGCTCTTCCTCCTTCAAAGACCTACTAATTAAAACCCTGAACAAGTGGGATGGGGGTTGACACCAACAGGCAGATCTCTCTTGCCCACACAGCTCCTGTGTGTGAGAAAGAAACAGGCAGACCAACAGCATCAAAGCAGCCACGTGTCCCACTACGCTCTTGCCAAACGGCTAATTAATTTCTATATGCTCCAGGTAAATGACAGTGCTAGTAGTATCCACTAGAGTAAACAAAAGAGATGTTGCTCATTTCAGAAAGACTTTGCAAAGCACCAGATCTCAGAGGATGCCAAGTCCCTAATATGTTCTGGGGTTACACTGCACACTGACTGTGGTTAGTGATGTCATCCAGGATTTGAGGGGATGGGAGAAATAAAAGCAGGAAGGCAGTATATTTGATCTATAGAAACCATTTGTTTCATTGCACTACTTACACATTACTGGAGGGAGGGTTAAACATATTACTTGTCTTGCTTAAATGAGTGGGAAAGGAATTACTGTGAAATTCACAAGGGAAACATTTGAACACTGGAAAGTGGTGCTCTGTGAAAGTTTCTTCCTAGCCATTTGCACTTGATCTGCAATATTAGAAATTCATCTCCCTCCTGCGGTCCAGAGGCATCCCTAGTTTGGGAACATGTGTGATATTCCAGGTAACTGTTACGTAACACCGACAAATTCAACCCCCTCCCCCTCTGCCCTCAGAAAGGGGAGATGGTGGCTGCCAGGTAAGAGATGGCAGGTCAAATCCTATTAAAGGAGAAGTGAAACCCCATGAGTCACCTGGAGAAACTTGAAAAGGGAAACTGTCAGGGGACTAAACACTGAGCATTTGTGGCTTTTGTCTTACTGGACCATCAGAAGTCATCTCTCTGTTCCCGTGATCTGAGCTAAACAACACAGTGTGTAGGAGCATTTCTTCACTGTGCAATTCTTTTTGGAACCTATCTCTTCATGCTACCGAGAAGCAGGATCCCCTCCCCCTTTTTTCTTTCTGAGCTTCCTATTATTTTTTCTTTGACGGGGCAAAAGATGACATCACTGAATATAATACCACTCACGAAGTTCAATTAATCGCACTGAAAAGCGATTAAGTAAGCACCTAAACCGCCCCCCCCCGTGCTCCTCTTTGCCTGTTCAGCCTTTAAATCTCATCTCTTTTCTGTTCTAATGCTAGAATTGCCACATATGCAGTAATACTGTGTCCCATTTACTCTGTTTGTATTTTCCCCAGAAAAAAAAATGGGTGTTGTCAGCAAGGACGTTGTTAAATTACTCTCCGAGGTACTGCACGCTCAAAACAAAGAGCAGAGATTTCTCTTTCCTACCGCTGAACTATTTATTAAAAATAGAGAGGGGAAAAAAAGCGCATTTTGTTGACGCAAAAGTGTAATTATCGGGGCATGCTTTGCTGTAACTGCCGATCCTTTGATCTCATTTTCCGCTGCCCCACTAGCCAGCTGCCCGTCTCCTCTCCACGGCGATAACAGATGGTCATCAGCACCGAGGAACGCTCCCAGTCCGGCATCGCCTGGCACTTAGTTTCGGCGATGGCGAGAGCAGCGCTCGGCAGGCGAAGGAGGGCACGGCCGGGCCGCCGGCCACCGCCAGCGGCCGCAGTGCCATGAAACCACCCGGACGGGAGCCGCGGGGCTGGAGCCACATCCCNCACGAACGGACCACAACCCCGCATCCATCCCCGGCAGCCGGACCCGCAAGCACCACGACCTTGCCCGGCAAAGCGCAAACACAGCTGTAACTGTACTAACAGCACCCGGCTTAACTCCTTCCCACCCCTGGGTTCGCACGCGGGACTCGCCGGGCTCCGGCTGCCGGGATGCCCCGCACCAGCCCCCGCCCGGGGCGCCGCTGGCTCCGGCCGGTCCGGCCGCGCANCGGCCGCCGCCCCCGCCACCTGCGCACCTGCGCCCGCCCGCCGCCGCCTCGCCCCGCACCCCGGCGGCCCCGCCCGCGCAGACTCCGCCCCGATCGCCACGACAACCCCCGGGCTCCTTTCCGCCAGTACCGTCCTGGCAGCCTCATCCTCAGCCACCTCACCTTTGGGGTTTTTTTCCTCCCAAAGTTTGCCGGAATGCTAAGGGAGAAAGTCAAGAAGCAGGTAAAAAGGTGAAGCAAGAGGATGAAGAAGAAAGTGGCAGCTTTCAATAAATGGTGTCACCCAGAGTCTCTCCGTTTCAGCAGAGAATGGGAAACAATGTTCTCTTTTGAGCTACTTTCTGAAAAAAGATGGAATTGAAGCTATCACCTCAGTGAGACATAATCTAACGTGTCCCGTCACACTGCTGCACTTGTTCTTGGGAGGAGATTGCTGCTGATTGCTTTAGTCAAGTCTTGTTAGATGTTCCCCATGATCTAGAAAGGCAAATCTCAGGCAGGTTTTTCAGTAAATACGGAAACCTCATCCCGTGGCTTGAGGTTGCTCCTGAATGTACATAGCAGGGTTTGCCGGGGTGGATAGACCCAAAACCTGGGGTTTTGTACAGTAGCCTTAAAATGCTCTTGAAGCTGGAGTGTAACCTAGCCTGAATCAAACCAGCTTTCTTCTACCTCTATGTGACCTCTTGCGTGGAAGACTGTGGCTAAAACAGCCTGGCAGAAGGCAAAATATTTGTCAAATGATGTTTTTAAAAATAAAGGTTCCAACACTGGTTGGGAAAATTGTCAGAGTGGTTATGAATATTCAGTTAAATTGTATGTATTCCAGCCTCAACTATTCTGCAATTCTGTGTTCACCCAGACCATGCTATTTTGCATCTTTCACTCCAACTATCAGTGCCTGGTTTGAGACTAAACAAATTCTAAAGCTGCACATATGCATTTTAATGTCATTTGCAGTTTGTCTCAGCAAAATCATTTGGGACACATTTTTTTAGTACATATATAACTTTTGGTTATGCAACAGGCATGAAATTTAAGATTTATTATTTAAGAACTTCTTTTAAATGTGTGCTTTGAACAGTCTCAATGAACCCAAGTCTTCTGACATTCAGTAATTTGCTTTGTGTTCAGCCCAGGCTATCAGAGGAAACCAAACATATCACATCTGTTTCCACTGGAGACCTGTATCACATCAATAATGCAGCATCACCAGACTCTCCCTGAAAGGCTCCTGTGTAAGAGAGAGAGGAAGAACAAGACTGATTTTTTAAAGGGCAAAGAACTCTTTTCCCTATCTGAGTCATATTTTCTATTTCTGTCAAACTAAACCATTCTATTTAGCTATCTTCTTTATACAACAGCCCTTTTTTGCCGTATTTTCATTGCTAAAGTTTTGAGTGATTGGGCTATCATCACATTCACAGTTTTCAAATAACTCTCAGCAAAATGTGTTGTAGGTGAGGCCAAATCCTGGAAAACAAGAAATATGTTCTTGGATGAAAAGCTTCTGAAGGTGTTGTTCTGTGGCAGCTATCAATGTAGTCTTAATTTGCTCGACGTGTTAAGGACCAGTTGTACGATGGCAGGCTGAATCCCTCACAGCAAACTACTTTGCCAAGTTATGTTTCCCTACCAATCCTACAGATTCCTCTTGTTGAAAAAAGCTTTGGGGGCTTTAATGAAACATTTATTTTATTTTTAGTTGATATGGATTTTTGTGTTTCCAGAGGTTCCCCTCCNAAAATCAGTAATTTTTAGGCATACACTTGGTTTTGTTAGGTTGGTTGAGCACAAGATGATAACCTTTATCTGGTCCTTGTCGGGGAATGCTTTGGTACATCAGTACTGCCATCAGTTTTAGTATATCCACTTGAATATGATCCATCCCAGGCTGGCTGGGCACCCAGGGGATGTGTAGCCAAGTTAATATATCTTGGCCCTCAGCAGGCTCAAGGTCCAAAAGCAATTCAAAAGGCAACCTAAAGTACTTGGTGTACTTCTCTGAAATACTGTAATGTCTCCTGGTTCCAGACACAGACCTGCAGTTCCCACTGTAGAGACCCTTCAAAACAAAATCAGAGAGAAGGCCCTTACTTGTTATAAGTGCAACACTAGCCCTAGCCTGAAAGTCCATTTTAATTATAGCTTATTTAGCTATTTTTGATTAGCTAATTTATTACAGTAATAAAAACAAAAGCTGATAAGCATTTTGTACATATGCTTCACAGTGTATTATGCTAAATGCCAAGTCCTGAGCCAAGTTCCTGAGTCTTTATTGCTGGAATTCACAGCTTCATCTTATTTAATAGCTAGGAAAGTTGTAAGAGCATCACTCCAAGCCTGGTCACTGGTCTCAGAGAGGCGAGTGGTTTGGGTTTTTTTTTCTAATTTTAGCCTCATATACTTTGTTTGTTTGTTTGTTTCCCATGGCAGTAGAAATTCTGACACGATTAATGGTGGAGACTCTGGTATAATTAATGATGATTTCACAACAAATGCAGAGGAAAACAGCAGCATTGGGAACGAACCATGAGAACTCATCCTCACTGAGAAAATATATGTTTGAATTCCTTACAAACTTACCTCCACCACAGTGAATCTGCACTGTGTATTAGATTTGTCCAGCTTGTTTGATGTGTGGTACAATCAGAGGCAACTTTTCTTTTAATTGTGTAGCAAGTCTGGGAATAGATAATCCACTGAGAGTGAGTGGCAATTTGCGTGTCTGCTCTTCTTTCAAAATTGACTATAGCACACATACACATTGCTGGGAACATTTGCCTGGGTGAAGTAATACATAGCCATGAAGTCTGATGATTGAAAGGTAAAGGGAATGAATGTTTTCAGGTGAACAAGCTTTTTCACAAAAAAAGGAAAAAAATAATGAAAGGAACCAGTAGTTTATCTTACTCCAGTTCTTACTGTCATTCCCCATTAAAAGATATTTTATTTTTGAGGCATTAATTACACTAACCAGTTTATGAATATATGTATTTTTAATTGACATCTGGTGAAAGACTTGAAACTAGAGGAGACAGAATGTGAATTGCTCCCGGGTCAGTTGTGACATATTGCAGGAAACCTGTGCTAGTCACACCCTCAGGTTATGAACCGTGCTCAGGGGCAGATGTCACTCACTTTCTTTTAGATGTTCTGTGCTTGACTTCTCAGCTGGTTTAAAAAGAAGCAGGAGCTATTCAGGCATGTTTTTTGCCTTCACTTTTGATTTGTTGATACAAGACAGCTGCAAGTAACTGCAAAAAATTGTGTGTGTTATTTGTGGACAAAAACATGTAAAGGCTAATCACGAAAACTTCCCAAACTATTTGCCTGGAGGGGAATACCAGTGCCATATTTCCTCCAAATAATCGAAACTACTTCTTTTTTAAATTTATTTTTTCATGTTGTTCTCCTTCAGCTTCTCTTGCAACTTGACCCTAGCTTCAATGGGATATCTGTGTACAATTGTTTCATGCTTAGGACCTTCTTATTTTTTGAACATTTTTGTTGTTTAATTGAAAATCCATGGCAACTTATGTGAGTGTGTATTTTTTAAGACAAGTTCATGAAATAGCTTTTTTTATCTTCAAGCCTTAGAAGCAGTATTTGGAGTCACTGGGACAGCACTAGTCTATGAGAAATAACGCCAAAGCATACTGGACAGTGGGTTGAAAATTTATTTTGTTATATACTATATTAAAAGTACACTACATGCATGCAAAAACACTTGTTTGTAGGAAGGGAACATTAGAATGAACCAATAAACTCTGGCTCCTCCTGTCTTTTCAGAACATGGACAGCAGGTGCTAGAGAGATTTTTAGCCTTGGTAATATAAAATGGTGTGTGTTCGAAGATAAACTTGATATGAGCATTTTTGCAACTCTGTGCAAAGGTTTTTTATCAAGGAGAAGGATGCTCATGCCTGTTATCTGCATTGCTCATTGCAAGTCCCAGCATCAGAGAGTTCTGGCAATATGAAAACAGCTCAAAGAAGAAGTGGTCTGGGGGAAAAGGTGAGCAGTTTGTCTCCTCCACTTGGGGATAGGACATCCATGAAGCAGAGCTAGTCCATCCAGTCCATGATGCAACCACCATCACACAGACCCCGACTATTTTACAGATACTGTACAATTTTAATTGTATCCATGTTTCCTCCTGTTTCTTGGGGATGCTCCTGTTGCCTCCCAGCATTTCCTCAGGCTGCCGGGGAGCAGGGCTGCCTTTGCATTTTACAGAATACACAATGCCAGCGTCAGCTGGGGAAATTCCTGACTGGTCTGGTGAGACACTGGAAGAAAGCAAGCAATCATAATCACATTTGGAATTAATATTAAAATGATTTGCAGTAATCTGCATGAAAGCACAGTCTATCAGTCAGGAGAATGAAACACTGATTGCATCCTTTTTTTTCAAGAGGAGGTTTTTCTCAGACCAGCACTCCCCACATACTTACATACTTTTGCAGTTTGGTAGGTGTTTTGCCCTAAATTATTAAAGGATTAACTTAGCATTTAATAAATTGAAACTATCACAGTATCCTTTTTTGTGTGCTGTCAAGAGAGATTAACCCAAATTTTTGACCTGTTTTTATTGTTTTGTTGTTTGCCTTCCTCCATGACCTGCAAGCAGTTTTTTACTCTAACTAGACCTCTGATCATCACTGTGGAGAGACAAAAAGTTAACATAGAGTGCTCATCCAATAGAAACCGTTGTTAGGGTCTATTTTTAGGGTCAGTTTGCCCCAATGAATGCCCTTTAAGACTCATTGCTATCAATATCAAAGTGATACAAGATCTGCTCAAACCCAAGGTCAAATTCAAGGTTTAATGGCACATCTTGGGAACATGAAGTAACACAAAATACATATTAGGACTGTTGTAGGAATCCTTGTGTTGCCAGAAGGTGAGTCACCTTGTTTTTGCCAGCTCTTCTGCAGCTTCTCTGCAGAGAAGGGTTTTTGGTGTAAAGTCAACAGCACATCTTAGAGCACTTCTTAAACGTGAAAGGTGCTGTTACTAATCAGCACAGGTGTGAACAGCCTGGGGGTTTCTTGTGTGTGATAGGAGCTAAGCCCTTCCCAGTCTAAGGGCAGCACAAAAGTGAACTGTAGAGTTCTTTGAGCTCCTCCGTGCTCTGGACTCAAGCATGGTCAGCATGCTGATATATTTTCTCTTCAGTCACACTTAAGTTGTGTTTTGAACTATTCTAATTGCTGAAAGTTGCAAAGAATATTTTCATAAATAGCAGCGAACTTTGCCCTAAAGTTGTAGAATGGTGATTTGACAGTGATCAGTAGGTGTTAAATCCTAAAAGTGGACAGAAAAAAAAGCTCAGATTAAGAAGTAGAGCTTGAATTCTGTAATTTTACAACACTTAGGGACTCAGATTGTAAACCATTGCTTATTAAAATTAATTCATAACATTTTACACGGACAACTTGATTATTATTCTTTTGGTATGCATGACATATATCGTACCTCTGCTTTTATTTTGAATGTTAATGTTGCAACATTCAGTTATGTTAGTCAAATGCCTGGCATGACAATAATTGTTCTCAACCAGATTTGTAACTCTAAAGGTCTCAAATTTTATAATTCAAATAAAGTACAACTTGGTAATGCTTTTCTGCATTGATACAAGTTAGCTGAACTTACACAGTGTAGTAGATGTGTAGGAAACACCGTGGTTTTGCCCAAACCAGGGAATTTTCATAGCAGAAGGCCAATAGAAATCTTCTTTTCTTTAATATAGGAAAGACTGAAACATGAAAGAGTGAAACAAAATAAATGAAAAAGAATTAGCAACACCATGTGTGCCTGCTGTCACTTTTGCTTTCACTACAACACAACTCTCTTTCCCTAAATTTAAAGGGAAAAAGCAAGGCTGCCTTTCAATTGTACAGCCTAAATTAATGCTGCTTGTGCAGGTCTTTTCAACGCTCCCACTGGGGTAGGTTATGACCTAGTTAACCTGTATATCTGAAGAGAAGACAATTGACTTCCATAAAATTTCAGCAGAGATACTGAAAGGAAAACCTGCCTGTAAGGCCTGGGGGGGTTACGTATGTGAGTAAAGCAACAAGGCTTCAGGCCCAGCTGTCAAGCACTAACTGCATTGTTCACGTAGCAAGGTAGGAGCTTTGGGAGCTTCTGTAGGCTTGAGTGTTCCTGGAAAACACAGATATTCCAGGCAGAAGGAAAATGTGTGCCTCATCCTGTGATGCAGAACATAGCTGATTTGCAGTCTTTTTTAATGTTCTAGTTATTTTTAGAGAATTATTTAGTTGAATTTCTTTAAAAGATATTAATAGTGCAGATTAGGTAATTTTGCCCTAAAGCACTCAAAAAGAACCTGAAATAACATTTAGTTTTCATGAAATTTATTTGTGATTACATCTGTCTATTGAACAGAAGGGTGGGAAGGGCCTTTTCACATTCTTTTTTCTCTTGGCTTGTTTGAATATTTTGTTTGTGAAATGAAGCTTGTCGTGCATGTAGGTTAAAAAGCCTCAATAGCTCCATTAATTATGCGTTCTTTTTTTGATGAATGCTTATTACTCATGCATAGCCAGGAGTATGAGCATCACAGGTGCATTAAGAACTGTTTATTTAACTTTTAACTAACTGATCAGAGTGGAAGAAAATACTACACAGCTATTTCCAAATAATACCTGCAGGTATAAATCAGTACATGGCAAAACAAGTAACATCAGAGCTTCTGATGATGTCTCAACTACTTACATTCTTCATTATTTTTGCTTTTCCTAGGTGTCCTCACCACAAAAGACTGTCAGTTCCTGCCTCAAATATAACATATTCCATCTCAAGTGTGTGAAATTTATCTCACCTAACATTGGAAGGGTATGACATGCCAACATCACTTCTAGAGTAATGACAGATCTGGTCTTCTGTTGGAGTGGCAGTTTGAGAGGAGTGGATTTCTGCAATTACTTGTTTCTTCCTAGTGATTGTAGAACAACTTTAGGTTTTGACGTTAAATATTTTCATATTTCAGACTTTCCCCTCTGCTTGTCTGTAATGTTTACATGACTTCCTCTGGAGCCTTTTTGCACATCATAGGAGTTTGGCTAAGCACAAGATCTCAGGGTTATGTTCAACAGATTTCTATTCTGCATCTCATAATGCTTTCTACATCCCAATATCTAGTTCTTTATACCACTCAGTGATTTCATGCGTCTCTATTTTACTTATGGATCCTTGAGGGAATTCTGCATCTGTCTTTTAGCTTGGTTATTTTGCTCTCTGTATTCAGATATTTAATTTAGTTCTGATTAGAAATTTGATTGATGGGTATGCTGAAGTGTAGACAAAAATTTTTGAGGGGAAGAATGGATAAGATAAACACTTCAGGAGAATGGCAGGTTGTTTCATTTCACTGGGCAACAGTTTGAGATCAGCAAATAACTCCTGAGTGGATCACGTTATAACAGGTGATTTAAATAACAATAAATAGTTGCAGAACATTTGGGTATGAAAGACATGTCCTTGAAGTTGTATGATGAGCCTTTTAGCACAGATACCAGAATGAGAGGTGCTTTGCTTACAGGGAAAAGTGGTTTGGCTGCCCTCTGAAGCTCTGCTATCCTTATTTACTCTTGCTCAGTAGGCACTGTGCCTGAGGTTGGGAAAGCCATGGAGGAGTTCGTAGATAAGCATATGTTCAAGATTAAGCAGATCCTTACTCAAAAGGCTGTGATCCTGGAAGCTTTTAATGGAGAAATTTGAAGCAGTGATTATTCTGAGTTAAAAGGAGTACCAAATGTTAGGTGTGGCTGATGGACACTTACTGTAGTTCTGGCATTCCTCCCATTATCCCAGTTACTCATCCACTCAGAGTCCTCCTTCCACCATTAGCCACGTGCTGCTGAGTTGTCGGAGTTAGCTTGCTAACTATAGAACTTTAGAAAGCATAAGGTTCATTTTAGCAATAAAGGTGCAGACAATATTTTTCTTTCTTGATTGGCATATGCAACGTATTGGGGATTCAAATACATGCAGAGATTATGAAATGCTTACAGTATACTGGGTAACTGAGGAGTAAAAAGAAAACAAAATATCCTAAAAGATCAGACATGACCAGTTGAAGAGCATATTATAGCACTTATCAAGCAAAAGACAAGCCACATTTTCCTCGTCTGAAATGGAACGTAACACAGCAAATGTGATCTCTGCGTGATTAAATTTCTAGTAATGGATTTAAACCCAAAGGCTGGTGAATGGGAGCTTAAATCTTAACTGTTTTATCTTTAGATTTTGGTATTTACATGGCTCTATGCCTGCATTTTCTCAGCATGAAGGTAGATGATATCAACTTTAGTTAAATACGTCTTGAAAAAGAAAGAATCTGCTATTTTGCCTAAAGGAGAGCTCATCTCTTGGGACATCATGGTGACAGGATCTACATCTGAGCACCATTACCTGTCTTCCAGAGACAGGTTGGTTCTCAAGGTTCCCATGACTTCATCTTCCCTAGAGGTATCCTATAACACAGAGGGCAATGTTGGCTTGCAGCAAATACAATTATTTGATCTCAGCATGTCAAGAAAACATGCTGTTCCTCATTCTGAATACAGAGATAAACCCCTGACTCCTTTTTTGTTCCCTCTGTGGTTGATGCTTCTCTGTCTCAAATGTCTCATAGCAGAGAGGCTCAGTTTTTGGGTTTGGTTTGTGGCTGGTTTTGGTGTTTTGTTTTTTTTATTCCATTTTCAATTTTTAAAAAGTTTCTCACTATTAATGGTGGGAAAAGTCTTACTAAGAATATGAGACATGTCAAATGGGATTGAGTAGAAAACTGATCTACTGAGTTTAGTATCGTCTTTCTCATAAAAGCCATGAGTAAAACTGTGCTGTCTTGTTTCCCCTACCCCTCCAAGCACTAAAAAGGTAAAGAAGCAACAATCTGAAAACAAGTGAAGTAACAAACATCTTAAATAAGGTGAATTACTTTTTTTTGTTAGAATACTCATGCTAACTTAAACTTTTCAATAAAAGATCACTTTGAAATTGTCAAAGGAACATGCATGTCTAGACCTGTTAAATAAATTTAAAAAAATTATTGCTTAATAAGGTTTTTTTGGATAGATTTTGATAGGATGTATTAAATGAGTGACTATCCCTGCTCATGCAGCTGATGAGACCCCATATTTACCCTGTCTCGTGCATTGACCTGTGAATGACTAAGGTAAAGGTGCAGAGGAATTATCTGAGGAAACTGGAGGGTCAGTGTCTTGGGATGAAAGGGATCGACACTCTCATGTGAAGTCTAGGTGGAGTCGTACCTAACAGCTCATAAACAGTTGGGTTTTCAATTAATTTAATTGAAATACAGAATAATGGAGCACGGCCAATTTGGGTAGACTTTCTGATGGATTGTGGAAATGGGAATGTACTAGTTCATTAAACACAGCTATGTTGCAAGCAAATTAAGCTGATTTGGGTTCTTTATCAGTGGAACTAAAGACGAATGTCTTTCCTGTGTGTTATTTAGACAAAAGGGATGCAAAAATATTATCTGAGCCAGGAAAACACACCAGAGAGCATTAAACTCTGTGGAGACAAGGTACTGTGATGGATTTCTATCCTCCAGAGCCTTGTGCATGTATTTTGTAGTTAGTGATAAAATAAATGGGATGCTTAGCATTTATGGAAAGGTAATCTGGGGAGCCAGTGGAATAGATAAGATATTTCTTTTATTAACTTTTCACTAATTGATGTGAAAAATCAGGGGATGGATTTTGTTCCTAGTCATACATGTGTAAATCTTCTGTAACAGAAAGTGGCTTTTTAATTTCAGACGAGGGAAACTCAGAACCTGTATGCTCTTAGTTTACTTATAGCATCTGCTTTTGTAATTTATTTTACCTAGAGGACAGCTTAAAATGTTGTATGTGGCTCTAACCACTCTAAACTCCTGCCTGGGTTGAACAAAATTGTAACATGAACCAAACTGAACTGAGGTTAATCTAAGTGAACTGTTCACTGAAACAGTGATGAAATGAACCTCTGTGTGGGCTAAAATTACCCAAAAGAGCGGAAATTTTGAAGCAGAATTTCTAGAGGAAATTAGAAGGTGGAATTTGTGTCTCTTGTCTAACCATACCTGGAGATTGCATAAAGCCTTTCCACCCCCTGACACTGGCAGGCCACATCCATCTGCAGAAGGCCCAGGGGGATCCACGCTGTGATGAGATCCACAGTGTTGCATGGTCCTGGTACACTGCAATCATCCTAAATCTTCTGCCACTGTAGCGTGGAGGCAAAGTCTTTTAACATGGGCTGTGCTGCTCTGTGGAAGTGTTGTCAGTGAAGTTGCAGACAGTTTGTGAGATGGGAAGTGATGAGTTTCAAGTTTGTTCCTCCACAAACAATTGAATCACTTCAGTGCACCAGCATGAAGAATTTCATATATAGATATAATGAGGATGTCACGGAACTGGCAACTTCTAATCCCACTCTCACACTTGTCTAGAGGTGTTGTTGTTAGCTCCCACTCATAGAAACATATCTAACACTTCATATGTGTTTTACATGAAAAGGACTACAGACATGAAGCAGAAGCTGACTGGGATTGCAACCTAATTTTCAGTAGTTTCTTGACAAGACAAACTATAAAAGCTACTGATAAAGAGACATATAATGCCAATGGAAATCTGCTGCAAAGGTGTTATGGGATTTGTCTAGTAAACCATGGCTGGGATTTGTCCTAGTAAACTAGGAAGAACTAGATGTAAAGGAAAAATTTGTTTAACCTTTCATGAGAAATGTCAAAATACTTTCTTAAAACACTGTCTTGAAAAATAGAGATCATGGCCATATTTTTTCTAATACTTTTCTTCTTTAAAGCTGAAATTTAAAAATGGATTAAAGTGATCAATTTGGAAAGTGGCTAAAGCTTCTTTTGAGAAAATGCTTACATTTTTTAAAAATATAATTGTATCTCCAAGAACTCTTCTAGGCTAGGCTCTTCTGAAGAAAAGGTGACTGCTCTCTGTATTGCTGATAAACATAAGAGCCAAGCTTCTTTTGAATCCATGAACCAAAACACTTATTTGCAGCCTCCAACTTGAACATAAGCACCCATAACCATTTAAGTCAAGGGGGTTTATCTGGGTATTGTTCATATTTGTTTCTGTAGGACAAGCAGAAGAAATAGAGTGTGCCTCAAAGTAGCACAAAATGAGCAATCAAAGCCAAGGGTCATAGCCTGAATAAACATTAAGACTGTGATCTTGAAATGAATATAAGCCTACAACACAGCCTTAGAGTTAATGTCAGCTGGAAAATGGTCTGGAAAGAAGGCAAAAGTGCTAGTTTCCTTCTTTCAAATACCTGTTTCATGCTTTCCAATATAATAGCTAGGGGTCAAAGAAGGGTCGGTTTGCTTATTCAAGGAGAGGACTTTTTATTTTGGGGAAAGGAAAACTCAAGATGTGACACAGAGCCTTTAGGCTAACATAGTACCCTCCTGATGCTGTAATAATGTGAGATTTTATTACTGAATTTGGACCATTCACAATTAGGAACCTGATATTTACCTTGTATATATTCTGTGGTTCTTTTTATCAACATAACTGGCGAAACTCATTCATCTTCAGAAGGTGACGGGAAGGTAATTATTACCCCAACTCTGAAATTATCCTGCCAACTTTTGCCTGGCTGTGGCTATTTGCCCTAAACACAACAGAATAA
The DNA here is from genome assembly GCA_013398055.1 of Ifrita kowaldi. Classification (NCBI taxonomy): domain Eukaryota; kingdom Metazoa; phylum Chordata; class Aves; order Passeriformes; family Cinclosomatidae; genus Ifrita; species Ifrita kowaldi. Next base: position 1,221,528 of record VZRS01001690.1, read on the forward strand.
TTAATACACTATATTGTTGCAAATGATTGTTGGACCCGTTTCATAAAAGCATGGGTGAGTCAAAATTAAGCAACCTGGAGCTGAGGTAAATATAAATTCTTTTTTGAAAAATAATGCATGACATGAAACTTCAGGTTCTGACCTTGAATAAAAGGTTATCTCTCAAGGCAAGGCTTTTTAAATCCAAACAACTTTTACCGACACTGGCATTTTAATAAGATGGAATCTTACTTGTGGAAACTAATAAACATGAGGCAACAATGACCCTGCCATCAATATATCAGATATGACACCAGCTGATGTATATGGGCGACACTGGTAAAATGACAATATGCCAGTCTGAAAATCTATCTGCCTTTCAATCCATTTGTATTATTGTGTTTGGCTGTTTGAAGTGATGACAAACTGAGCCTTTTTGCAGCTGAATAAGTATTCTATGGGAATATACCTTTATAACAAATTATAACTCAAATTTTGTGCTTGGCTGAAAATGAGCAATTAATCATGGTGGTCATTTATCACAGGCTCTGTAACTTTGGAGAAACAAATCTTCATATTCAGAGATGCCTGTAATTTCCTGCTACATGTTAGCTGTTTCCACTTACATTTTTTGAAAATGTTGCTGTCCTTTTTTTCTTTTTTTTTTTTTTTAATGTAGTAAAGAGCAGTGGGAGTCCAATGGCTATAAGGTGAGGCAGGTCATGAACTCTGTGCTTTCAGAACGTACGGTAATAATGAAAAAAAACTCCTCAAACCCAACTCTTTTTTTCTTTTTTCTCTCCATGGTGTTACAAAGTGTTTGAAAATGTGATGAGAAAGAGCCGTGGAAGCGGGCACTTGCAGTTAAAAGAGGTGTTTGATTTACTATAAATAATTGTTCCAACATTTAGGTTTTTTCAAAGATCTCATCCAAATGCTATTCCCAATTTGGTAAATATTTTCAGGAGCTTGTTATTTTCAGCCAGAAAGGAATTGAAAACAGGGCTGAAAAAGAGGTGTGCCTCTTACACAAATTCTTGATGATAACTTTCTTCTGCCATCCTGCTCAAATGCTTTTCAAGAGCACACAGGAGGAAGCTGCAGTGTAGAGAATAAAGACTTACCTGGTATTCAGATGAAAGGAAGAGGAAACAACTGCATTTGATTCAGATCTCTCACAATTTAGTTGTACTCACTGCTGCACTGTGTCAAATATACATTTACCTTGGTGTGAGATGAGGCTTAGACCCAAAGCTTGGATGTTTTGGAAACCAGCAATAGACTAAGCTGCTACAAAAAAACAGATGCTGAAACACTGGGAGCTTAGAGCCTCTTTTTGAGCTGACCTCTTTGTCAAAAAGCAAGAATGCTCAAAGGCTGGTCTTCATTTGTTCTCTTGCCCTAGGCTCAGTTTTGTCACACTGAATAATACCTGAATTGGTAAGTAATGCACTCTCTAAAGTGGGGTCCTTGCCCACACTTAACAGGGATCCCTCTGAGAGTGAGGCTGGACCAGGTGCCCCCCAGAGGCCCCTTATGGCTTCAGTTACACCATAATCCTGTGGATTTTGGCCATTCCTTTCCAGGAGGAAAACATCAGGATGTGATGTTAATTCTGGTGTAAGTTGTAGGTTTATTTTTGCTATGTGGGTAAAGAACAAACTTGTGCTTGCTTTATTATTATTATTATAATTATTATTATTATTATTAACATGGATTGAGATGTGGAAAGTTTTATCCATTTTCTACACTTTTTTGTCAGCTATATTTTAAAACTTTTGGATTTTCATTTACTTAGAAGTGACATTTCTATTGTCAGACAATATGTAACCATACCTAAATTATTTTTACTGCTCCAGTACTAAATTTTGCCTAACCCATTTAAGTCATTTTTAGAGACAGATTTGCATTTGAGCTGATTATGTGAATGCCAAGTTTCAGCCTACAATGACTGAAAACAGCTGAATAGTGAAATAGTGAGTGACACTGTTCATAAAGGAAACAGCTCCTGACCCTCAATGACAGCTCTGTGAATATGATGGGACAATCACTCGAGGATTGTTCACAGTTATTACTAAGTAGGTTCTTAATCTGTTGCTATCCTCCATCATCAGAACATGTTCTGTAACTCACATTTTTAGCGTGCTGAATTTTATTTCTGTCTGTTTCCTCTGAGTGATATCTTGTGAAGGACCACAATATTTATAATATCACTTGCATTTATTGTCATATGGCTACACTCTGCCTTTGGTCATAGCTTTCAGACAGAGATTCTGCAATATGTTTTGCCACAGCAAGGGTAGCCCCAGGAGATGACATGCTTCAGACAGTCCAATAAAGCACAGTTTTCCTTGTTTTTCCCTTTATCTGGCTAGTAAGTTGCTATTAGCTAGTGTAGCAATGAGTTTGGCCAGTCCTTAAATCATTTCCCCTGTGCTGAGTGCATGTGTGTGCATATACACAGTGAGGGTGTGTAGGACAAGCAGCAGTGCCTTACAATAGATTAATTATCAGGGTTCTAGAGGTGTGTGTCACCCCTCACTCCTTTCTATTTTTTGCCTTTTCATTTCTTACTCTCTCCTGCTCTACACGTTCTCATTCACTCCTGTGGAAGTAAGTCTGAGGTCTGGAGGAGGCAGGCTCAAGTTCACATTCACAGTCACTGTGTTCCTCTCTGAGTATCTCACACCATAGCCCTAATTTACAGGGAGAAATGCACGATTTTGTCTCAGGAAATCTGATGAAAAGCTCCTGGCATATTAGTCCAAAGGGCAAGGTGGGAATGTCACCAATGTGTTTCATGGATTACATAGTCTATAATTTTTTTCTTGAAGAACACCAACAAGGTAATTTTTAGTATTTGGAGCATTTTTAGCCTCTACTTGAAAAAACCAACCAACCAACCAACCAACCAACCAGCAAAACCCAGAAAAAGGAAACAGAGGGAGAAAAAATAAAGAAGCATTTTTGGGGATACCTCTATTATTTCTCTAAACTGGATCCTGAATTTTAAACCTAGATACTCCATTACCCATTCATGTGTACAACTGAACAGATTTAAAGCATATAATTTTGAAAGACTACACATAGAAAATGCACCTATTCATCCATAACTCTGGGTGTGTATCATTTAGTCATGTTGTTGGTGGAAGGGAATAAGAGGCTGTAGAGAAGGAAGAGTCTCTGCTCCTTCTACAGTGTGGAGTGTAGACCTGTTACTCAACGTATTAAATACAAAGAGGGGGAGGAGAAACTTTGTAGAAAATAACTAGCTTCACCCAGGAGTTTTGCCTATCCTTTTTTGTCCCCTTGGTTTTGGGACTCTCAACAAAACACAGATTTATTTTTGAGGAACAGCCACCCAAAAAACCAGCAACAACCAAACTAAACAACAAACCAGCAACCAACCCAAAACTTTGGAATATCTTTGTATGTGTGATTTTCACTAGTGGCTGCTTTTTTTTTTTTTTT
>VZRS01001690.1:1225003-1320076 GCA_013398055.1 Ifrita kowaldi
TTTGGTGTCTAAATTCAGTGTCTTTAACACCATTCTCTGTTTTACTGAGGTCACAGCAATTTTCTTGCAAAGAAATCTGCCACTTATTGGCATCTGTATTTGAATGGGATGGAACAGTCTTAAGAGTACTTGAACAATTGGTTCTGCTGTAACTTCTACAAAGCCTTTGGTTTAGCCTTGTTAGACATTTTGTGCCTCAGATTTTATACACTGTTTGAAGTGTCTCTTTATACATTATTCATGTTCCCATCAGCACAATATTGAATTTTGGCATCCTTCCAAGGACCGGTAACATTCAGTTCCAAAATGAGACTGAAAAGGAAAGGAGGGGAGAAAAAGATCATATTTCTCATTTTTCACTGAAATTTATCTGACCACTGACCTACTTTATTTTCTTGAATATCATGAGAGATAAAAGTGGATTGATTAAATAATTTCTACAGATAACTGAGTGAAAGTGAAATTAAATGGAGGGAATGCAATCTTAAAGAGACTGGGACAAATTTACCATTGGGATTATGCCAGCCAGGGACAGTATAGAATTTATTGTAGTTTTCTTATAGCAGAAACTGAACATCTAAATTTGTGTTAGTCAAAAGGTGCTATGACCTCTCAAACGCTGAGGCTTGGGCAGTGCTGCAAGGATCAGATGGACTTCGAGAAGTTGACGTTTTAGTACTGGCACAACCCTCATAAGCACAGCTCTATTACACTCCTTCAGGAGCTTCTGCCTTAAGCCACGGATGCAGTAAATACTGGTGTTGATAGAAAGCTGTCTTATCTTTAAGGATAACCCATGAAGGAATGTTGGTACCACTGCCTTTCCTCCATGAGGACAGCATTCGCATGGATCAGACTCTACGAGCAGAGAACACCTCCTCCTGCAGCTTTGTCAGACATGATGCCACAGAGCATGAGATTCCTCTAGCTTGTGCTAGCTGTGAAACAAATGCCTCTCCACTGATTCAGTAATATTTGTCAAAAAGTCAGTGGCAGGTAACAGGCCTTGTTAAAGGAGATACAAATTACCTTCATGCTCTTGTCCTGGTCTGTCTGAATTGCCTGCTATGGAGACGAGACCTGTGACTTCTCACGATATTTAGCAAAACAACAGCATGAAATAATTGCTTGGACTTCATTTTAGTGAGAAACCAACCAAGTGTGCACTCAAACCAAGAACTATGTGTGCAAAAGCAAAATTAACAGCCATGCTGATGACTTTTGTGCCAGCATCTAAGGTAGCTGATCTCAGAGCTGGATCCTCAATAAGGCATCTGACTGATCCACTACTGCCTTCCAACGCATAGTTCTCCTGTCTAAGCATTATTAGAAAAAATCATCATCTGGTATAATCAGAACTGGCAACTGTTACATTTATGTCAATAAACTAGGATAACTCCACATTTTTTTAGTGACAATTACCACTGCAATGGGTTGCAGAAAGAACCAACACAATTACAAATATTTTTTTTTCTCAGTAATGCTGAGTTGGGATCAAAAGATAACTATTCTTGTTTCCAGAGTAGGAAATTCTTGGCAATTAAATTTTTAGGCACCTTCTACTATATGAAAGGTGGTGTAGACACTGCAGAACACACAGGGTAAAAATCTATGTTTCATCCTCATTAGGGATTATTTTCTCCATTTCACTGACCAAGAGAGGAGCAGGATACCTTAAATTCAAGTTCTTTACTGTGACCAAGCATGCATGCAGGAGCAACACCTTAGGCCCTTAGATGGCTAAATAGCTCTGAATATTCCATATGATCATTCTCTCATTCACTGCTGAGCCTATGCACAGGTGCCATGCTGAGCAAGGCCTTCTGAATGCTTCACTCTATGTGGTATCCTTGGCTTCGATGCTGTTGCCACCATTTTCAGGACATTTTTTCTTTTTAGTTTGTCTTTTTAACCTTCAAAATTTGTCTTTTCTCCAGGCTCTTAAGGAAGACTGGGTTGAGATACGAACAGCCTTCATCTTTTTTTTCCTCATGATAACTACTGAATATTTATGTGCTGAATTGTGATGAGCTGTCCTTTCTATATTGCATATTACTGGGTATTTTAATTCATGAGATGGAATTCAGAGCAGAGAGGTGCTTCTGAACGTTTTTATAGCTCTAAATAAATAAATGAGGCGGACAATTTTTTTCTTCTCATCCGCCTCTTCAGCAAGTGCATTTCTTTCTCTACTCTTTATTTTGTTGTTCTTCTGCAGGATCAAACTACCTGAGTGATAGACACCACGTGAATCAAAAGAAACAACACCACTGTCTTATTGGTATTCTCTCTTTTGAGAGAAGAGTAGAACAGAATTGAGAAACTGCTCGCCTTTTTCGTTTGTTTTCTTCGTGAGTCTGGAACGCAAATAGTTTCACCAGAGTTGTGCAGACAATATTTCCAAGCTGTCCTCAGAATAATTACTAAGAAGTTCTCCCTCTGGCTTCTGCACATCCTGTATTTTTCCCACCATGTGAGTATGAGAAACCATCTTAAAAATGTGTCACAACAAGAATTTTACCTTTTGATTTTTATCTTCCCCCACTCCCAAGCTGTTGTGTTTTTCACTAACCTCGCATATTTGCTTTTTGCAAAAAACAAGAAAAATTGAAGAAATGTTCAGAAAGTATGAAAAGTTTAAACTTTCCAGTATAAATACAACCTGCAATAAAGGCTTTAAGTAGCATAATAATAATGAACCTTTCAGCTTCCTTCTGCAAAAACACATGAACCTGGAACAGGATTAAAATCGTGTACTATTGATAATGCTCTTGAGTTGAACAAGTGAGTTGGTCAAACACTGGCCAAAAATTCTTATTAAATAAGTAAAAATGTCATTGTAACATTAATTACATGTTTAAAAGCTGGGGTGAAAAAGGTATGATTCCTCTGGCTTTCTTTTATTATTCTCTGCTTTTTCTTTTCCTTCCCTATCTTTTGTACTTCCATTTTGTCTCTGAAAAGGGCAGGAGAAGAACATGAAAAGTGCTTGTTTAGTTTTGAATGCCTTAAAAAATTGGCATTCTTTTCTTTATTAAAAAATCAGTTATGTCAGGATTAATTCTTAAGGTACTTGAGAATAGAAGAAAAAGTAGCTGTGACTAAGGCGTAGGTCCCTCTGAGCTCCTTGTGTAGTTTTGAGGATGCCATATTGTTTGCCTGATGCCTACAATAAGGGGTACCTCGACTGCTGAGAGCCGTAGAGGTTGTGTGATATGCAGCACATTCTTGTTTGAAAAGTTCTTCTGTGCTCCTGAGATGGAAATGGAAGCAGCAGGGAATATTCCTTAAGATTATGTGCAAGTAAACATAGGGGACAAATCTAGCAGACTAGAAAATAAGTAGAAATTAAGGTGCGTTTCCCGAGTTGTTTAACAATGGCTTTGCTTCTCATTTTTTCAACAAATACAGAATGATGAAAAGCTGATTCTACCACAGTGAACTTTGAGCTTTCATGCCAAGTGTTCTTTATTCATGTATTTTTGTAAGTAGAAAGTCAAGGAATATCGTGCTTTGGGAGAACAGACTCTCCGTGCTGCACACCAGTGGAAGCCCTCCTGTAGTAGTTACATCTTTCTGTGTCATGGGTTGGCTCCTATTAACAGGGCAGGGTGTGGAGAAAAGCAGATCCTGGGAATTGCCATATGCAAGCTGTTCATTAGAAATTACTGTTCTACTGCAAACACTAAAATTCACCAATGCATGTCTAGCTATCCATCCATCTTAACTCCTCTGAAAAAAAGTTGGGGCTTTTTCCCAGTGTTTTCTACACCTCAGTTATCTACAGAAAGAGGGGCATGATCTAATTTTAAAACTTGTCTTCCACTGCATTGAGAAACAGGCAATATTTCTTGCTTGGTTTTTTATTTTTTTTAAATAAAACATGTGGAATGGGATGCAGCACGGCCAATTAATCTTTTCACCTAAGTAGAGGTGGATCACTGGCTAGGGTTGCCATAGCTGGGACCTTATTGGACAGTTCACTGTTGCATCAAGAGCAGTATCTAGAAGAAAATTAAGTATTACCTGATGCCAGTGTGTTAAGAGCTTAGAGTTAGAATTCACAGAAAGAGTAATTTGCTATGGGAAGTAAAAACAAGTACTATTTAAGTCTTTAAAGATCTATTGTGGAAAACAGCAAACAATAATAGAGAGAAAAGTAATTTTGGAGGTCATAGGGAAGCAAACGAGTGGTCCGGCTGGGCTGGCAGAGTAAGGTAATATGAAGTTCCAGATATATGAGTGTTTCTTTCTTTAACAATCCTTAGTTTTATTTAAGAGACCTAGAAGGATATGTTTAATGAGCTCCTGGGTGTATACTGAAACATTAAGGAGCACATTTCTTCAAGAAGAAATGAAGGAGAAGAAACTACTACACTAAAGGTGTAGTATATGTAGGATTAGCCTGCCCCAGTTTTGTGCCAGTCTGTAGTTTTGTTGACATAGTTTGGTGCCTCTGTAGGTCAAAAGCTGCTTGGGAGAAAGATTTTTAATGAGTTAAACACTGCCTGGAGCTGAGACACTGCAATTTTAGGGTTTTATATGGCTCTGTCACAGAGAAATCTAAAATATTGCACAAATAAAGAGAAACAGAAAGGCCATTTTCTCTGGCTCATGCCCTGGGAAGAGTTTCTATATGGCTCTTTCTTCCAGTTCCTCTCCTTTACCAGCATTTTTTTTCTCAGATGTCCTGTGTTTTACACTTATCTAATGTTTGATAGTCCATCTAAATGAAATAAGAAAGCAATGTTTTTGTAATAGCATCCTTTGGTAGAAGCTGGAAGCAAAACAGAAATGTGGAAAATACAGCTCCTTCAAAACCAAAATGTGTGAAGAAAGTCTGTTAAAAATTAACATAGAAGTGTTTGAGCAGGAGGGAAAGAAGGATGTTCCTGATTTAGGGATCAATTCTGAACAGCATGTGGCCATCTTGAAGAGGTGGAGGTTCAACAAATTTTAGAGAAGGGGAATTAAAGAAATATTCTTACTTGATTTATGTTGTTGCTAAGAACCAATTGAAGTGCGGGAGAACATCTATATTTTAGCTAGAAAAATGAAGGATGCAGAAGGAATGGCTAAGTCAGCCCACTGTTTGCCCAGCCTGGTGTGGAGAAAATGCGAGCTCTGAATGATAACTGTAGCTATCAGTGACTCAGTAGCATAAAATAAATAAGCCCGAAAAATATTTTGAACAAATATATGATTCTGTGGTACTACTGAGGATCCTTTAATTATGGATCCTTTAATCCAGGCTGGCCAGGAGCCCACACACTCTACCACAAGGAAGAGGAATGAGACACCCAGGGTCCGGGAGCCTTCGCCACTTGCTTGGCAGGTCTTAGCAGAGTAGTCACCAACAGATGAAATCTGGAGAAAGATCCTTAGGGAAGCCTAACTCCAGAGACACTGTCCTCCACCCTTCCTACTGCAGGAGTGAAGGGAGATCTCAGTGCAGGCAGGAGCCATCTTCAGGCCATATTGTGAGGCTCTCCATTCACGGATACAGAGGCAGGGCCTCCCCACAGTGTTTGTATTTAGACAAATATAGCACTTATTTGGGCAGAGACAGAGGAGGGTGAATGTCTGGGAAGTGCCAGTTTTGAAGCTGTTGACACTTGGGGTTGCCGTGGGTATGGCTGCATGGGATGTGGGCTCCTTGCCTCGGATTCTCTGCTTTGCCTGAGCTCTGCAAAGAGAAGGGAGGGGAGGCAGGGCCAGAGAGTGAATCAGATGCCTGAAATTAGCTGCTGTGAAACCTATTCTCATTTAATACCTATCTCAAAGGCCAGACTGCAGTTGCAAGAAAGGCAGTAATAGTCAGCAATTAAACTCTTGTGTAGTCTGTCTGGGCTTTGAATCTCCAAGAAAATACTCCACACTGCTAACACCCTGACTCCTCTCTCCACAGAGCAGTAGGTACATAAAGCTCTTGGTACCAAATGTGTGCAGCACTGGGTACTTAGTCATGAGGGGGAGCAAGGCTGACAGCAGAGGTTGGTGCCTGCAGAGAGAAAACATTTGCCAGCTGATGCTTCAAACAGCAGCTGCAGCATCCTCAGATTCACCAGCTCCCACTCAAGGACCTTGCCTGAATTGATTCAACATGCAGCAGGAAGGCCACGTGCATCCATGGAGGACCCTACTCTAAGCAGAGAAACAGCTGGCCATGGGTATGAAAAGTCTTTACCCTACTGGGACCAACAAGGATAAAGGTGAGAGCTCTATGGGGTATGGGGAGGGAACAGAGTCCTTCCAGTGTCAGTAATGTCCATAAACCCTTTGAGGGGGAAGGAAAGCAGTGAGAAATGCTGCTTTTGAGAATGGGAGAGGCTGAAGCACACATCAGTAATAATGCATTGGAAATTGAGGAAAATCAAGGCCTGCTGCCTCACCATTCAAGAGGTAAGGGACCAAGGCTTGCACTGCAGAGAGGGATCTGTACTGGAACCAGGCAGACTGAACTGGGATCCCATTACTGGGTTGCTGCAACTTTGGCTTTACTGTGTGTATCTGGAATGACACTATTGGTTGGCACTGACTTTTGTATGTATACAACTTCAGAATGTCTTTCCAAAACAAACTATTTTGGAAAACATAATATGCTGTGTTCTCTGCAAGATATTTGTGGATTTAAGTATATATGTATCGGTTTGCCTGTATTTATATGTTGTATGAGTATATATAGATGGGGGAAAAAAGAAATACCTGACATATGGGTAAAATATGGGCCTGTGGTAAAGCATTTGTTCTGAATAATGAAGACATTCAGAACAGAAAAGGGCAATACTTTTTTTGTGACTGAGATGGACCTTTATAATTTCAAAAGGATCTTTGACACTGTGTTATTTGTCCATTACTTTCCAGAAGGGTATACATGATATATGTTTGAATGCCACAGTTTCTTTAAGGAAAATGTTTTCTAGTTGTCAATAGACAGGCAGTGTAGCTGAGAAGAGGATTTCATCACACTCTCTTCAGATTTCCTGGCAGGCAGTCTCTGCTCACCTCCCAGTGGCCCTCTGCTCTGCTGCTCTGGCAGCGTTTAATGTTCAGTTGGAGAGACAAAAGAGGATTGTCCTTTCAAAATGTACATACTATAGCCCCAACTGAAAGAGAAATACAGCAGGAAACACTGATTCCAAATTGCTATTTAAAGTGTTGGACTTCTTCTGAAATACAGACGAAACAGAAATAAAACAGAAGCTGAAAGCAGTGATTTTTGTTCAAGTAGAGAAAGGACTCCCTTTTGGCATCTTTTTAAGGCATTAACTATATCCAAAGAGCAGTTGAAATGGGGTGAGAATAAAACGGTATTTCTGATGTAAACAATGAAGCTTTGGTAGCAATAACTACTCCTTTAGATACTGGTTTCTGCTGTACTGGAATTTGGGAGGTAAAAACAGTTTCTTATTCTTGGTGGTAAATCTGCTGGACTAAATCTGAAACTAAAAGCTCAAAAATCTCCAGGCAAAGCTTGCCAAGTCTAAAGGATCCTACTAAACGTATGTCATCTGGAGGCTGATACATGAGCTACTGCTCATATACTGCACAGAATTATGCCAGCCCCTTATGCAAGGCCCTCCACACAGAACATCAGGATTTTGAGACTGAGAAGTGGGTCTGGATCTGCTCCACTCTTTGGCATGGGGAGAATGATTATTGCACACTAGATGGGCAGTACTGAGTATTACATATGATGTGCTTGCTCACTGGGTTTTTTTCTCCTACCTAGCCTGTCAGTAATCAGAGACCAGAACTTGCATGGCACAGTTTCTGGACTAATTTCACTTGATGCATTTGATCAATCTAAAAATGAGTCACCTGCTGTGCTGCTCCCCAGACATTCTTTTATTATACTCCTTGAGTGATAGTAGATATAGATGATACCCCAAACTCCCAAAATTTCTTTGGGTTTAGTGCCAACATGTAATGCCTTAAAAATGAAAAGACATAGATCTTATCTATACTTAGAAAAGCCTTTTTGGGGACGCAATATGATGTCCAATTCTAGCAGAGATGTATCCAGGTTTGCCATCTGCCACACTGAGCCTATGCCTTTCTGATTCTGATCCAACGCCAATTAAATCTAGCAGACAGAAAGCAGAGGTAAAGCATCCAAAACAATCAAGAGAACATGAAGATCACAGAAGGAATTTCATGCCTCATTCATACGTCAGTAGGGATCTATCCACTAGCAAACAGCTTAAAAGAAAGAGCAGAAGGAGGAGACCAGAAAAAAATGTAGTGACTGCATGACAACAAAAATGTTACTGAATTGAGGCTCCTGAAGCACTTCAGACACACCCCTTTTGCTTAGAGTAGGCAACAATGACCTTATCTCACAGTACTGGTATGAGCAGTGGTTGGCTTTTAATGGTGATTTATTTGACTTATAATGAACCAATATACAAACATATACTTGTATGTGCAGAAAATATGGACTTCAAAATTAAACTGTTTTCAGAGAAGGCCAAAAAATTGAGATATAACTGCTCATGCTGAGGTGTTAAGCATCTGATCATCTCAGGAGTCACAGTGCCCTGGATGGAGTTGGATGCAGTCTCTGGCATGTGGACATCACTAGTAACATTTTCTTCTCCCCCACAACAACAGACCACTTCTTTCAGGCTGGAAACACAGCTGCAGGTGCTTCTCTGTGACAGCTAAGGGCAGAACATGTGCGCAAAAGAAATGTTATATTGTTCACATCATGAACAGGATACTTCCTCTTATAGCTGCAACTGCTCAGGTCACTGTTATTTTCTGAGGTTTTCTAGTTTGTTGTGGTGTTGTGTAGGATTTGTCTGGCATTTACCTATTTATGCAGTACTTGCCTGGCTTTTTTTTACTCCCATATGTGTTTTTTCACAGCCACAATAGCAAGGAGTTCCACAGGTGTACTACCCACTTGCATGAAGAACTAGCTCCTTTCGCTGCTTTTGAACCCAGATCTTGCTTGTTTGGCCTTAGTTCTTGTGTTGGAAGAGACAGTAAGTGATTGGTCTCTCCCCACCTTCTTTATGTCGCTAAGGATTTCTTGGACCTTTACTCTAAGCCCCTAAGAAGCCTCTTTTCCATAATGAACAGTACCAGACTTTTCCTCTTACCGAAGCTTTTCCTGCTTTTATTTATCCCCGTGGGTCTTCTATGAGCCTTAGACGTCCTTTTGCAGATGAGGTGAGCAGAACTGAACAGAATCTTCAAGGCGTTGGCAAAACAGGGATTTATACTGCAGCATGATGATTTTTGCTTTGTTCTCTATTCTCTTCCTGATTATTCCAAACATTTGTTGTTTTGCTCTTTCGACAGCTATAGAACAGTAACCTGATGCTTTTTATGGAACTATATATCATAATATGAAGGTCTTGTTCCCAAGTGGTAATAGTCAGTACAGAGCTTATAATTTTTGTGTGAAGCAAAGATTAATTTTCCTCATGTGCATCACTTTACAGTTATCTACATTGAATTTCATCTATCAATTTATTGTCCAGTTGCTTGGCCCCTTAAGGTAAGAAAAAGTCATCATGGTAGTTCTTGTTCTTAGTGCCTTGGATATTTGTGAATTATCTGCAAATTTTCTCTTCACTGATCCTCTTCTCAAGGTGATAAAATTTGACTATCTTAAACAGTACAAGTTTCAGCACCATTCCATGCAGAATTTGAGTAGTGATTGCACTGAGAAATGACCATTAATCCTATTTTCTCTTTTGATTTTTCTATGCATTTTCTGTGCATGCTTATTTTCTTTCTCTTTGATGAAAGATTTTTAAGAAGCCTCTTGGGAATCCAGTTGTATCGAGTAGATAATTTTCAGCTACCTGCTTAACCCCCTCCTTGCACCTGAAAGAAGCCATGCTGACTAGTCTCACATGAGGCACCCTCAGTGGATAACGTGTCTCTGAATAATCCTTTTCCCCCCTAACATGGCTGATGCTGTGCTTCTCTAAGTGACTCATTTTTGACAGGCAATTATTTTAGCTGGGCTCCCATTTCCCGTTCTCGACAATAGCTCAAGAATGAGCATGCATCAGCTCTTGGAAGCTTGCCATGGCAATCTCATGGGGACTTGTCATGGCAAATACACCAATACATTTTTTGTGAAGGTCTGTGAGGCATCATCCAGCTGATTTACCCTGATGAGCATCCACAATGTCCATAGTGCTCCGTCCGTGTGCGTGCGTGCACCCTGTCGCAGTAACCTCTTTGCCCCACAGAATATCAGCTTCCACGGTGGCAAGGCACCCACCTGCAAGCATCTCAGCAAATTGTTAGCTACTAGCATGGTGCTTCAGTACCTGACACTGATGATGACCTCTTCTGTCAGTTCTCAATTTCTATAGTAACCACTGAGTGTACTTTCAGGGCAAGACATTGGGGCTGCTGGTGGGATTGTTTCCATACTAGCACAGGAAACATCATGAGGTTAGCACACCTCAGAGCCTGCAGGAAACTTTTCCAACTCCATTATAGAGCAAGCAGTTCTATGATATTTCTGGGTTTGGACTCTGTCATTAAACAGGAAAGACTTCTTTGTGTTTGAAGGTACACAGGTGTGGTATGTAGAGCTTAAGGCACAAATCACCTGTGCTTCTGCCTGCCTCAAGGGGTATAGTCTCCTCTCTCTCACACCTTTCAAACACCAACTAGATTTAATCTTAGGGTTTTGTTTTCACAATTGGAAGACTGAAACCCAAGAAGAAATATCTGCATGTAAAATAAGCTGCCTTATTATGGATGTTGAGTACTAATCAGACTCCATGTATTTTCATGTACATGTACCAGAGCAAGAGCACAGGCACAAGCTTATCCCAGAGAGCTCATACAAAGGCTGCCTCTTCCTCAGAGGGACCACCTAGATTTTCTCCAAAGCTCTGGATGAAACCAGCTGAGATTTCCCTCCATGCCACAGGCTGGGCATGCCCTTATGGAAAGAAGACGTACAGGAAAATTCAAACACCTACAAACAAGGAGTGCTCATTGAGATCCAATAGATGCATGGAGAGCATGGATAAAAAGTGAGTAGTAGACTCGCATAAGAAGGGGATAGCCCTAGCTGCTGGTAACCTTGGGGTTGGTGACATAAGACCCTGTGTGGAAAAGAGTCCAGCTGCTGGACAGTGCCTCTTGACAAATCCTAATCCGTAGTCTCCTCTGAAATGCTTGTGAAATGCTCCCAAATGACTGCTTAGTACTTCTCAGAGTTGCTGCTATGACTGTGGATAGTAGCAGACACTATTTTTCCTATAACCTACCTAAAGTGAAAGGAAGCCCTGGCTGGATCACTGTGATTGGTTACTGTTCTTTGCAGTGGAAGCTTGTGTTGATGTGGCCCCTCCTGACAGCTGATAGAAATCCCTCTGTGTGATTAAACAGATGGGTCATTTCAGAAAATCGTGAGAAGAGCAAGCAGGACTGTGAGGCTAAAAAACCCCAAACAAGCAAACAAACAAAATGTACACAGGTGCTGGTGTTCAAACACTCCAGCTAAACCTAAATAAGATCTACCATGTGAACATGGGAGGCTTCCTTTGGGGCAGCCTCTTCCTTCAGTCTGTGTGAAGGGGGACACAAGGGACGCTTGAGCTGTTGAGACCTGCATGAGATATGAGTTTCTGGAAGGGGGGATGTAGGGATGTGATATAAAACTCCTTCAGAAGGGCATCTCTTAGGTAAGAGTCATTTGGACTAGGTGTGGGTGTGGATGATGATCTCCATTGTGGTGTTGCATCTGCACCTCTTGCTTGTAGCTGTTTCAGTTGCTCTCAGGACATCCCAGGACAGCTTGAAGGAGTAAGCTGTGCGGAAGGACATAGTAGTGGGATATGAGGAGTCTAACAAAGAAAGCTGTAAACTAAAAGACACAAAAGACAGTCTTTGGGCCTGTCTTGTACTGGATACTTTTGGATAAGGAGGTTTTTTGGGGGGCAATGAGAGAGAAGGAGGTAATATAAAATTATGTTTGTGCTTGTAGCCGCAAGCCTTTGATCCTCTTGGGGAGCTACCTCCTATCTCCAAAATTCTACACTGAAATAATAAACAGTTCAAAGAACGTATTCTTCTACATGCCAACAGCTTGTTCAGTGTAATCTGAATATACCTGTTTTGTGCAAATGCTCCTGAGTCTCAGGCTTCAGTGAAAAACATCTACATGGTTATGTGTTTGGAGGTGTCAGAGTTGCTGTCTGACTTCCAGGCTGGGCAGTTCTTGTGTAGCAAAAATGATAACCAGAACAAAGAAAAAGAGGAATTAGGAAACCATGAGGAGATGGGCTTTATTTATTACATATTAAATAAAATAAAAAAAAAAATTCATGCTTTTCTGAGCGCACACGATCCTCACTTTGATTATTTTTAAAGTGCTAAGTTATCCTGTCTTTTACAGTGTTTAAGTGAGAACTCCTCACAGTCCAGATGGAAAAAACATCTGAGTATTGCTCTGTTTTGCTGATAAAAATGTTTAAAACATATTTATGAATACTACTTTTACTATCAACAAGGATTTTTTTCACAAACATTTGAAATAATTTTCTGGTAGATCACTGCTTTCGCAACAATGCCTCAAAGCTTAAAATTGTTCATGAAAGAACACAAGCATTTACATTTGTGGGCTACACTGTTTTTAGCTCATGTTCATCAGAATCTCTAAAAAGTACAAGATTTCTTGCTTAGTTGATATACGTGACCCAACCTGAAAGATAAAATCTGACATATTCCTCAGGTTCAGAGGATTGCCAAAATGTATACACAAACACATGGACATATGCAGTCAGATTTAAAGCTGAATACATTTCACTGACTATGGGAGCTTGGCCACATAACTTAACTTAGTTAACATCTACTTTTAGATGACTAAAGACTCCGGCTAAATGCTCCTCCTAATATTTTCTGATATTTTATCTTCCACACCCATTTGTCAACTCAGACCCTTTTTATTTCCTTTTTTCACTTGATTTTCAAATTTGATGTGAAATCTTCTTTAGGTTTGATTTTTCTGAATGTAATACTGGGTGATTTCAAACATCTTTCCTGTAGTAGTCTAGAGATCAAATATACATCTATTTGTCTTACACCTATTTTAACTTTTTTCTTTCTTTTTCTTTCTTTCTTTCCTTCTTTCTCTTCTCTCTTTCTATCTCTTTCTCTTTTTCTTCCTGTTAAATAAGTTTTATTATACTCTTTCAAAAGTATGATCTGCTTTTCTTTCTCCTTTTTAGTATCTTGTTTTCTTCATTATCCAATAGGGTTCTTCATATGCCAATAGAGCATCCAATGCAGCTCTTCGTATCTATTTACTGCTGATGGCCAAATGCCTAGATAAAGTGATTTAGTAAATGCTGTGCTTGACTCCATTATCACAGATTTTAGTCACGTTCTACTAGTGAGGCTTTCCATGCAAGCAAACTGTGAAGCTATTTAAAACCCTTCCCTCCACTATATTTTTCATTGCCCAGCCTGCACCAATTCAAAAACTGCAAGGTGAAAGAAGGCACTCTTTCTCCTGCTGTGATTCTTGAATCAGCTTGAATATTTGTCAACACAACATTCTTAGTTTTTAATATGTGCTAATGGTATTAATTTACATCCTGGGGAGATTTCCCTTCTACTTAGTGCATTTTTGTTCTTTATCCTGGTGTATTGTCTCTGTGATGAACCAAAGAGCTTTAATAAACACTAATAACTATTATCTTTACTGTATATTTAAATCAACATGTAGGATATTTTCCCATAAATCTACTAATATTTAAATAAGGGGATCTTAATGATTTACGATGAAGGACAATTTTTCATTAATTTCTGTGTAAAAGTAGACATGTAGCAATACACTTGGCAGAAAAAGAGCAAAGAACCCTTTAGTAGATACAGAATGTTGCAAAAAATATAAGTAATAGATATGCATGAGTCACTTTTTAGAAACCAATCAGGTAATTCAGTGCAGGGTGCAAGAGCTGGCTTTTGTGGCTAAGAGAGTTTCAAATTAAATTTTACATAATGTTGGACTAGTTCATACTGAATTATTAAAATGGATTAGATTATAAACCAAAACCTGCATTAACTTGTGTTTCTTGCATAACATATCTTTTAGTTAAGCTAGGTCTCGATGTAGGACATTGTGACTAATAAATACCTTTGCGATTCTCTTCCCAATCCCTGCCTGTGTTCACATAAATAATTGCTGACAGCTCTATGTATTTAGTATTTAGGTGTTTTAAGGCTATTTATTCTTACAAGGTGGAATATAAATAAAAGCCAGTCAAAATGAAAGTTCAACAAATGTAACAAATGTTTTCTCAATAATCACCTCAGGGCATGAGACTGAAGCAAACCCATGTACTTTACTGTGTCTCTCATGTCTTGTGTCTCACTCCCTCCTCTCTAATTGCCTTTTTACTTCTGAAATTCTTGCCTGACACTGGATTAAGCAAGGATTCTCCACATAGACTCAGGAATTACTGCATCTATGTGTTCTTTGATTCTTGCTGTGAATATAAAGAAAGTGATTCTGGCTTTGTAGAAAGGGACTTTCCTCTTTTTGTCTGAAATTTATTTTCCTATAATATTCCATTGTCAACTTCCTCCTTGTTACATGCCTGCTTGGGTGGGGTCTGAGTAACCTGATGTAGTGAAAGGTGTCCCTGCACATGGCATGGGCTTAGAACCAGATGATCTTTAAAGACCCTTCCAACCCAAACCATTCTGTGGTTCCATGATTCTATACAGCGTGACAACAGCACTCACTTACATGCAGAAGGGGAAAATGTCTAGGAATTAACCTTTTAAAATATTTGTGCATAGAAATGCAGGTGGTACAATAAAGCATTTATAATTCCATTTGAAGAATTTTGGTATTGGTACAGAAATGTGTTTTTTCTTATGAAAAGAGACAATTTGCTACCTCTGAAAAAGAACAGATATTTACACTAGAGCAGGCCAGCTAAAACATGTAACTCATGGAAACTTCTTTCCTTGGCAGTATTGCGAGTATTTCTCCAAATAACCACTTTAGAAATCAGTTCCATTGGAAAGTAACAATGTGAGATAATGACTAGTCTTAACTAGACAGTGGGAGAAAAAAGGAATTCCCCCACTTAGATTATCTGTTTAATAATTTCTATTTCCAGATTGCTTAAGGAGAGAATCAAATTAAATTTGTTACATGCATGATTTTTTTTTCTATTCCAAATACATTTGTAAACAATGTAAAAATAGGAGTCAGAGGAGGTACTTAGAATATTGTAATACTATTGTTATGTCACTTTCGTAGACCTAGATAAAAGAAGAAAAATATGGTTTGCCTTTTATTTCTTTGTTTCTACCTGCCAGTGTTAGGGTGCAATTCAATCCTCTAAAGATAGTGGAAGAGCTCCTGTTTGGATAAATTGTATTTTGTTAAGTCTACACCAAATTTATATTTACAATTAGAACAGAAAAGAAAATACTGTAAATTTAAGAGTTGCATTTCTAAAAAGGAGAAAATGAATTGCTGTTCCTTAATGAAAATGTTGAATTATGAACACTCTCAATCATGGTAGATGTAAACACACAGGCAGAATTGATGCTTCAAGTGTCTTTCTCCTGGTGTGAAACCACTTTAATCACTTTCAAAGTTTCATTAAATTTAATATATTTTTAATTATTTCAGTAAACTTATAAGTATGATGAAGAGATGGCAATCAAGCTTCTTAATTTTATATATTAATATCCACTGTGGTATCAAGCTTGTAGGATTGTAATCAGTTAAAATGTCGCTTTTGGGGGAATTTATTGACTGAATATAACTCTGAAAAATTAATGTATTTTACACAATCAAAGGAGGCAATATTATTTGAATCTCAGAAACAAATTACTCAACAGCACACTAGAATTGCATCCCACATATCCTACTTTAGCTGGTGAAGAAAAGAGCCATCAGGAAAGGCAATGCCTCTGATGAAATTATCATATTCTGCAGTGATAAATGAATAAACTTGAAAGAGGAGGGAGAAATAGAAGTTGAGAGTTGACATATAATGTAAATACATCCCATAACATTACTAGATTGGGTACTCTAAATGAAGAATTGATATTTAGCTGCTTTTAATGCTCCTAGCTGCTCCTAATGCATTTATGACAGAAAGATTTTGCTGCCCTTAAAGGGATGCATGGGAAAAAAATAGAAAATCAAGAATTTCATTCCTTAATGACATTTTATAGCTAAAGACTACTGTGGTGCTACATCACAGTTTATTACTGCTGCAATGTTACTTCTTTAGAGGTTTAAGGACATACCTCTTTGTTTATTTGGACCTTCCTGAAACATCACACAGGTCTTTTAAGAATATACCTCTAGGTAAGAATACACCTCTGTTTCCCTTTATAGTCTACAGTGCTCATGTTTATGGACTATAACATTAGCTATTCTTGAATGATTTTCCTTACAAATATTGACATATTGACTATTGGCAGACCTTTAATTATGTAACAATGGACACCAACCAAACCAAGCCAAACCTAATTTTAAATTTCCTAGTGGATATTCAGACTAAAGAGTGCTACAGCACTGTAAATATATTTTCATTCTAGATCTGTATATTTGTTAGGGTACATAGCAAATCCCTAATTTCATCAGAGAAACACAATGCTGTAGGAGTGCTCTTGTTGAAGCCTAAAAGCTTACGTAATAAAAATTGTTAGTGGATATCTGCAGCTGAAGTACCTTGGCATCTGAATGTGCTGTATTCCCCCTTCTGCTAGCTGCACAAGGGATGCCAGGCTTTAAGCAGTGCTCTTTATTTGTGGCAAATTAGGGAGATGTTCTGGAGCACTGAGGTTGCTGAATATATTTACCAAATGCCAGGTGACTGCAGTTATCATTTTATAGGTGAACAACTAGAACTATCTAATCGTGCTTTGAGTGTATGCATCCACAGCAGTCCAAATTACACCAGCAGTAGTGCTGCTATTTATACAGGTGGTAATAACACTACAGGAAATACCACCCGCCTGGGAACAAGAGACTGTAGTGAAAGTCCTTATTTATCTGCCTATCAAAATACTCTAAGGCTGAATTCACAAAATGATAGTGTTTATATTAACAGTGGAAAAACTGTATCTGTGTTCTTTTTACACATGGAAAATGATCTGTGAGGGGTTGTTTAGCTGTGCAAAGGAAAATCACAAAAATACAGCGTACTGGATTGTGAGGAAAACTACTAAACAAGTATAGATTGAGGGCCTGAGGAACAGGTTTTAGAAGACCAAGGCTAAAATTCGCTTATAGGGATGTCTATCCTCACCCTTTCATGAATACCTTCTCTGACCTGTAATAGAATGATAACACATTTTAGCATATACATACAAGTGGAATACACTTGTACACAACACACGACCTCACTGAGGGTAGCAGTAACCCAGCTTCATGGAGTCCTGCTGAGGTGCCACAGCAGTCAGTGCATGCTACCAAACACGTCTGTGTTTCCCAAGGGGCTGAGAACACTGAATGAGTTGTGCTTGTGCAGGGGGTAGTGGCTCGTGTGTGCTGCCATAAAGTCCCAGCTCAATGGTGTTGAGACCCAGGGGAAGCAGAGGTTTCTGCACAGTGCTCCTGGGACCTCCCAGAGCAAGGGTGAGTGCAGGCAGAAGCCCTCAGGGACCTATCCACTCTCTACACACTAAACATACCCGAGATCAATAGGGCATTCCCACTGTACCACAATACTTAAACACTGTTCAGTCGGCTAAAGATGAGAAGTGCTGCAGCCATAATGATTTGATGATATCATTCCACATTGACTTCTAGAAGGGAGAGAGAGAGACAAAGCCAAATGCTACAGCTAGGAAAGGTATTCAAGCTTACAGTCAACTGAGCCATACACATTTAGGTATATAGGTAAGTTTTGGTGAAAGCCGGAATTCAAAAAAACTCTACAGACTTGGTTAGTAGGACTGATTTTTTTAAGAAATTCTTCAATTCCTCAAAGCATAGTTGTATGACTAATAGGACTTTCCAAACAGTTCACTTCAATTTGCCTCACTTCACCACTGAATGAACTGGTATTTGCTGCAAGTTAGCATTGTCCCCACCATTTCAGTTCACACAACTCTCTTGCGTAGGTCCTCAAGAGTCTTCAAGAGTAAATTTCATGTTAACATCTTCATAATTGGAAAGGCTGAGGCAGACCAATGGGGCTATCCCATCAAAGTGTAGAGTGAATGTTTCTTTTAACACCTATTATACTTTCTAAGTGGGATATTATGATTTTTACATCTTCACTGATAAAATTTATTTTCTCATAAGTGGTTTTGAATTAAGATGGGAATAGAACTTAAAATGGTAAATGTAGTACTTTCACACTAAATACACGTGATTTTTTGGCCCGAAGCCCAAGAAGAAAGAAAGATTTTTCTCTGCTATAAGCTTCAGCATTATTATTTTTCAAACTCTAAACACTTGCCAAAGTGCTAAAGATGAATTTCTCTCCTATGTGTTTTGAGTTCTCCTGCTTTTTGATGCACTCTCCTATGGCTTCCAGTGTCTCTAAGTGGTTTAATTCTGGAAGTGGGATTAAGTGAAATATGCACAGATGGCTAAAGCAGAGGCTTGGTCAGGTGATTTGTCATTGAAAACAACTGTATTTTGTCTTGGCTATTACAGTCACTGGATCTAAACCTTACCCAAGGAAAATTAAGGGTACTAAAAGCGCTGCCTGACCGTGTTGTTATAGGCATGTGAGTATAGTTCATTCGTGAATACAAATATAATTCAGGACACCTAAATACCATTCCAGTTATTGTCAGCCAGCTGTGGACCTTCAGCCCCCTCTAACTTGTTACATTTGTAATACCTGGATGACCTACACTGGCGCCTATAGAAAACTTACATGGGAGGGGAGGGTCTAGTTTGAGCAAATGGTGTTACCTCAAGGTAAGTATTATGGAACCTAAGTTTGGGAGAGAGTCAGTCATTGGCACTCTAAGTTGTTTTAAAATTGAACATTTTATGTTAATTTGCTTAGGGCCAAGTTCTGGTTTAATGTTTAGGATTTAGAAGTGGCTAGTTCCTGATAGGGTTGATAAAGCATTTTAGCAGATATATGATGAGCCACTGAAGCCACTCTCCCACTGCTTGGGAGAGGAATCAAACATGGATAAGCAACTTGTGTGGAAGGATCCTAGGGACAGGACCAGGAGCAGTGTGCAGTGTTGTTCCTGGTGCCTTTGCAGGAGTGAGGTCTGGAGGAGAAGGTGCTAATGAGAAACAGTTGGCATGCCAGTCCTGCATCTACCAAATGTGTGCCGTGTCCTGTGGTGCCCCTGCACCCTGGCAGCATCAGCAGGCCTGTGGTAGATGTAGGCAGCCTGAACAAGTGCCAGTGTAAGTGCACTGAAGGCTCATTGCATGACAAAGTAGTGAACATCACCTGGCTTGCTAGAGACAGAGGGTAGAGTCTGATGTCATGCATAACATCCCAGCCTTGGCCTAGGCCTTGACAAACCATGATGTTCAGGTTATAACTGAGATGATCCAAATACATGACATCACAAAAGTCTATATGCATCAAAGAGAAACCCTGCTGTATTTGCCACAGAACACATATTCTGAACAGGGCAGTGATTCACAATGGGCTTCCTCAGGTGACCACAATGTGTACTGAATACCTTGGCTCTTGTGACAATGCAAATCTCTGATTTGGATCAACCATAGATTTTAATTATCGGCATATGCTTCCTTGATGAGCAAAAGGATTTTGCTAAATGCCATTTTTCATATGTAAGTACTGATTATATTATATGCTCAGGCCAAAATTGGCACTTGCTTCCCTCACTGACATGGTTTTATGTGCTTTGTATTTCTCCTCTCAATTTGCTTTTGTAGATAGCCATACTTCAGTCACGTTTATCCCAAATGCTTAAGCCTAATATGTGTTGAAAGGATGCCATCACAAGGTGCATGCATGCACAGGAGTTGCATTGGGAACAGTGGTGGTATTTGATCCATTTCAAGTGTATCTTCATTACACTTCCGTATATGGATTTGCAGAAAATAAGTTTAATATTTGCAACATATTGCATGGTAAAGGCAGGGTTCACAACATGTATTTGCCATCAAGGACAAGATCTCAGCAGGTGACTTCATTGATCCTTTACAGAACAGATGAAGAATTCAAGAATAACTTATAAAGGTTAGGTTTTACAGTTTACGTTGCTTGATCCAAATTGAGATAGAGCAAGAAGGTAGCGCTGTGAGGAGCGGGTCAAGAGAAGTTCAAGGGAAAGCAGGAAAAGAGTTCAGTCTACTTTTCCCCAGTTCTCAGAATGTGTTGATTTTCCTTGTCTAAAAGTCTGTGGCAGGTTTTTAGGCACTAAGTGTTAATGCAGGTACAGACTCTTCTATAAGCTGATAACATTGGAACACAGGGCACTGGCCTAATAGCATTCAGGCACTAAGACACTTCAGAGCAGCAAAAGTGAGTAAATTGAAATCCCCCATGACCCATGGTAAAACTAATGGTGGGGGTGTCTGTCAGGTCAGGCAGCCCTGGTGGTGGCTGTTGCTCAAGGTATTGGCGTTACCCTAGAAATACAGGTCCTTGTATCCAACTTTTCCCCTCTTGTCAGCAGCAGGAGAGGAAATTTTACTGCTGAGCAAAGAACACTTTTCCTTTGCTCTTCTCTCCTTTTTATGTCTGAAGAACCCTGTGCAGAGGGGTCTTCTTGGGATGACAGAATCAATGCTGGTAATGCTTTTAAGAAATTTTAGGGTGAGCCGACTTCTGAAACGATCTGGTTTAAAGGCAGCTTGGTTATGTCTGCACGATTTCAAGTAACTGCAGTGTAGACACATCTTTTCAGATATGCTTGTTCTCTTGGCTAAAGCCACATTGGAACATACTACTTGCCATATTATAATACAATTACCGTGGGTAGACCTACACTGGAACTGAAACAGTACAAAATAAGATTAGAATGTTTTTAGTTTTATGTCTGAATAAAAACATCAACCTGAAATCCTGCTGTGGAGTTTATATCACAGGCAGAGGTACATAAGGATCTGTGAATATTCTACTTTATACCCTATAAATTCTTTCCTTCTGGCAGATCTCACAGAGTGGCTCTTAAATATTGTGGTGATATTCGCTTTTGAGTAAGTAGCAGCATTCTGTTTAACCCTTTCCTGGAGAAGGCATACAAAAGACAGCCTTTCCTAACCCCTGTCTGCTTGCTTCACCTCCAGACCTGTCTGCTTCACCATCAGTTTCTCTCTCAGCTGGAAAGAGATTCTTATGTTTCTTGCTAATGATTACTAACTTTGCATTTAAAAACTATTGGCTTCCTGCAATGCCCAGAGGATCCTAGTTTAAAGAAGAGTGTTAGTTGAAATAGCCTAAGGGTGATGAAATCCATTTCCCTCATTTGGTATTGCCTCCTACTCATTCAATTTTGGTCTTTATTGCAATCAGTAGAAAGAATAAAGTAGACCCCTCTGGACTTCTAAAATTTCCCTTGCAAAGTAACTTCTCTGTAAGAGATAGATCAAAAGACAACTTTGGCACTGAAGTGTAGACTAGAAAAACAAAAGGTCTCACGACTCTCAGACTGCTGGTGTTGCAAAGCCGAAAGGCAGGTGCCCAGCTCCAGGAGAAGAATTGACAACATCATTCACCGTCTACTCCTGCACCAAAATCTGGGATCTGCAACAGACATTGAACTGAGCCAAGAGATCCTGTGGCTAGGAAAGGGTTGTGAGAGGCTCTACCCTCATGGTCTGGGCACCTTTGAGAGACTTGGATTCACGTATTAGCCCTGTACTTCAGGATTAGGTGGTTTTGGACAACTGCTTTCTTTTGAAATGCATGTGTCCAGCACCCAGGGAGTCTGTCAGGGCAGGGTCTGGCAGCCAGTGTCTGTCCCACCAGCAAGGCCAGGAGCAGGGCAGATGTAAGACCTCAGGGCAGCCCCAGCCCTAGGCTTCAGTCACCCCCCTGGAAACATGTGGACTCAGTTTGGGGTGTCCCATGGCCAGGCATGGACACTGGCCCTGCAGTGGTGCTGACAGCCCTGGGGGGCAGAAATGCGGTCCTGGCCTGTGGTGGGGTGGGGATAACACGGGAAGGGTGAGCTGGGTCAGGCAGGGCTGATGGTGCATCAGGGCCATGGTGGTGTGACCTTTTGTGTGGTGCCAGGCGCTGAGAACGTTCACTGAAGGAGGAGGTTCCCATCCAGAGGGGTTTCTGTTCATCCCTCCCTTATTACTGGAGGGTACCCATGTGTTTCAGCACTTCCACCCTTTTCGTCCTCCATGGTGCAAAACCCAGACAAAGGTGGCCAACTCTTCACATGGGAACCACTGTATCCAGGTCAGGCTTGTGAAGCCCAGCCTAGTGTCAGATCTGGGAGGTTGTCTTGTCAGTACGGGACTCTGCCACTTGACCACTATAATTTCAGCACCAGTGACTGTAAATATGTGCATGAATTGCTGTTCTTTCCTGTAAAATGTGAAATTTACACTGTTATATCTCATTACTTTAGAAGAAATTCTATTTGAAAATCTCTGTGTTATTGAACTTTTGTTCGCATATCTTTAAATATCTGCTTGAGTGTGAATACCAGTATATTAAAACAATGGATAACACTGGAAGTCAGGATCTCTTCAGTATGATAAAGGAAGCTGATTTAAATTAAAGAACTTTTTCAGTCATTGTTCAAAATTTCCTTGTAGAGAAGTATATGAGCCAGTAATATCATAAAAACTACCCTGCTTGCTAGTTCTAAAGGAACTGTGAAGGAAATACAGAATTAATAACTCCAGGGAGTTTAGAACAACCCCAGCATTGAAAATGATAAAGGATCGCAAAACACTGAAACTTTTAAATAAGTCCCCTCTGAACCTTCATTATGAATGTAAAGAAAACTAAAGGAGGACTTCAAATGGCAGACCACATAATTCATTTAATTTAAACCACTTTGATTGCATGTGAAAGTGGAAAACACATGCGTAAGTAAAATTATTTATGTCCTGAGTGATTTATCATTTTTTTAGAGGTGGACAGTAAAAGGATAAGGGGAAATTCTGATTAGATATTAACAGAGGTTTTTTCACTGCAACATTCATCAGATGTTGTACCATATAACCCACAGACTTCTAATATCTCTGTCTTTGGAGATATTCTTGACTGTAATGAAAAAGTCCCTGGTTCCTCTAAATTGGCTCAGGTTTGAGCACTGTGTGGATCAGTTGAAACCCAGAGGACCATTGGAACCTACATCATTCTATGGGTGGGTAAGACTCAGACGATTGCATATGCAAAGTGGTGAAAATCAGGGCTAGTAGGACAACTTCTCCAGCAAGATTTGGTCTTTGGTTTGTCATTGCACAGCACACATTACTTAAAAGAAAATTTTGGTAAAACTAGGTACAACAGTTCCAATTCAAATTGCCCTGGTGACATATAATTGATTGTTACTAAAAAAATGTATTATAGGTCCTGTAGACCCTATTTTTTTAAAAAAGGCTATTAAGTAACATAGAACTGAACAGCTCCATATTCTGCAAACAACTTTCCCCAGGACCATTATCTCTGTGTGAACTCTTGCACACAGATGAAAATGGGAGGTAAAAGATTGACTGGACAGACTTAAAAGGACCAAAGATAGCATTAAAAAATTTATGGGCTTTACTTCTCATACTTGAGGAGCTGAGTGAATGAGATGAGTCCTTTGGTGTGAGTGGAGGAGGCACAATACAGGCTCAGGCCTTTGGTGGTGATAGGTTCTGTGCTTTCATAAGCATCAGCTGGGATTGTTGGAATCTTTAGCAGGGATCGTTAATCACTTCACTTGGTGAAACAAGATGTTTTGGTCTTTAGCCTGTCCTTGAATTCACCTGATTCTGCAAGCAGATCTGATTTGGATGTTGCAAAAGTGACAGGAACTTGGAAATGGTGTAAGAAGGAAAAATGTATCAGTAAATTACCTAGTGGCAGTCTTCCCTGGCTCATTTGAAATGCTCCTGCTCTCTTCCTTCAGAGTCAGTCTTAAAGTTACTGGCATTGCCTAATGCCTGGAAGGGCTGATGCCTCTGTTATTGTTATTATTAACATATTTGATAATCATCCCACTGAGAAGTGGCATGGGGGGGATTGTTTTTGACA
This sequence comes from Ifrita kowaldi, assembly GCA_013398055.1. NCBI lineage: Eukaryota > Metazoa > Chordata > Aves > Passeriformes > Cinclosomatidae > Ifrita > Ifrita kowaldi. The sequence goes on from VZRS01001690.1 coordinate 1,249,132, forward strand.
GCAAAACAAAAATCCAGTCCATGAAAGAAAACCTTAATTAAAAACATTATGGCAAAGAGGGATTTTGTGGTATATTTTGTATAGCCTCAGGAAATGCTAAACTGTCCAGCATAATTTTGTTAGGTTTTTTAAGGTTCATTTTTGTATATATGTGGTTCTCCTCTCTGCTACTACTGGAGATAAATAATAATACATCTACTTTGCTTGTCTGAGTCCTAGGCAAACACAGGAGTGCTTCACCATACTGTTTGAGGATGAATGGAAGGTCTGAGGAAGGGTGGGGCTCTGTCAGGGCTGTCAGGGAGGCAGATGTCTGTGTTCCCTCAGGAAGGAAATTCTGGAAAAGAAAACAGGGCTGGAGAGTGTGTTTCACATCCATGTGGCCTGTCCCAGCAAACGATTGCTGTCTATTTGGTATTTTCTCCAAAACTATGGAAGATTTTTTTTTTTTAGTATCAGTAGTAGTGTGCCGTATAGGAATCTGCTAGAAATTAACTGATGAATACTCTAATCTCTGTAGAAACAGAATTTTTAAATAAAGGAAATTATCATAGAAACAAGAAAACATTTGATGTAATAAGAAGTAATTACATTGGAATTCTTGAGAGTAGAAAGAATTATTAGGCAGGAGAGAGACCATGTGAGAATTAGAGAAGGAAATCAGAGACGAAATAGCAAAACCACAGCAGTTGTCTCTTAAACAATTTTAAGTGAAGTCCATATGTTTTATGAGATGTGGCATATAAAGAAGCTGCAGGATAGAGGTTAAAAAAAGGACTGGATAATTTTCATGAAAGTAGCAGTAGTAGTGTAGATTTCCAAATCTTTGTGTCTTTTACCACAGCTGATCAATCAGACCACGATATAGCAGGAAAACATGTCAGAGGTGCATCAGCCCTGCAGAGTTTATACCTTCAGCTGACAGAAACAACATGGATGCATTTATACTTTAATTAGCAGGGGAAAATCACATCAAGTACAGGGAGTTATGCCAATTTACACTAGAAGAGGAATTAATCCTTAATATTTTGGATAATCACACTTGAATGCAAATTTATAAATATTTTTAGCAGTCTGTATTATTTCTGTTGCATTATTTCATACAGTAAATTAAGTAAACTAGTAATGTAATTCAAAGCCTATTATGAGGGTTTGTATCCTGTTAACTGGGTCTGAAAATAAAAGGCAGCTATTATGCAAATCTAACACACCCTTGATATAATTGCATATTTTAGATGATGAATCTAAATCATATTTTATGTTGGTCGCTCCACTATTTTTTTGTTCCTATTAGTAATCAGAAGGGTTTATATTATGAACATGCTAGCCAATCTCTTGACTTATCCTAAAATACTGCATTATGTCTCCACAAAGAGATGTCTCAAGCCTGTGTACATAGAGGTAAAAAGGCAAAATTAATTCCTGGATTCATACAGTTTTATGTCTCACTTGAATGCGATGATTATGCACCGTTAATACAGATTTTTTCAACACTGACCTTTTTAGTATGTAAATAAATCATCTCCCTGCACACTGCAATCATCAGGGTATAGGGTGATTGATTCAGAAGAAATTCACTTGAAAACTTCAGGTAAATGTTTTTATGAAAAAATTTGCAGATATAGCATGGTCTAATATAATGTGTGTGATGTGTTCACAAAGCATTCAGTCTCAGTTCTGTAGTCTCTGCCTACCCATCATGTCTACAGCCAAATGGTAATTCACAGTTTCTCTGCTTGCTAGAGCATTTTTATTTGAAGAAAAAAAGAAGCAAAGGCTTCTTGATGACTAACAGTCCAAACTGGATGATAAATAAATGCCTCTATATTTTACGGATTTGTGGACTGTGTCAGAACTGATGAGGTGCGATCCTTTCAGAAACAAGATATTTCCATGATGAAGGACAGAAGTAACACAAACAAAGGAATTCTTTGTAATAATTTATTGCAAAAAATGTCTCCTAGCATGCAGATCCTGGATTCCTGCAGTCATGAATCCTTTATTTCTCTTAGAGAAGTCAGGCCTAAAACTTTTATAAATGTGGTTTGCATATCAAGAAGATAGATTAGACTTCGGCTGCTTTATTATTGTGGGATAGGACAGAAAAATGTCACTTAAGTTTTGTTAGGGTCCAAATTTTAATTCCTCTATGAATTCTTGCCTCTTTGAAGATTTTGACAGCAGCTGGGGTCACTGGGCTCCACTGCTGGAGTATATACTTTTGAGGATAATAGTGTGTGCTGAGAACAGGTCCTGCATGCATTTTAGGGGAATAAGGAGAATCCATAACAGAAACATCCAAGTTCCTGATATTTGCTGATCACAAATATCAGCCCTGAAAAGAAAAAAACATTGCCTATCAAAAGGAGGTCCTGTTTTTCAATAGCTAGAGCTCCAAAACAGTCGGTAGCTGCCCCAGATGGCAGCTGCTAATGCTGCTGTCGTCAATCAGTTCTCTTGTTGGAGCCTGTGTTTCTATCAGAAACATCACCTGAAGGTGACACAAAGGTCAGTCCTCTGTGCTGGCAAAGTGGGGCAATCGCTAGACATACAAGATAAAATAACTGTATTCATTCTTCCTGGTAAGGTGAAGGAAAATCCCTGTGACACTAAGTTCCCTGTCTACTGAGACATCAGGGTATCAGTCTCTGACCTTGCACATGAAAGGCCTTGCATTTCTGGCAGCAATGATACACTGAAGGTAACATGGCTTATCATCTTTTGCTGCTAACACCTTATGCCTCTTGTCAGGAATAAAAATGGCAATGTTGAATTTCATCATGCAGCACTAAAGAAAACAAAGAACTATTCATAAAAGTGCAGCCACAAATGGATTTGACTGCAAAAGCTTTTACAATATTTTATTTTAGTTTGTTAATAATTGTATAGTGAGCCCTTCTCTGAAATTAGAAAGACGATATATAATATGCTGCCTTGCATTTAATTAGAACATTTTATAATACTGCTTGTATGAATGAATAGCTTTGGAGAAAATACAGTTGAGTTGTTCTTAATTTGGTCACTGGAGGACTGCCATTTTTTTTCACTTACAACAATAGAAAGAGTGAAAAAAATTATTACAAAAGTGGCTGGCCCAGAATCTCAGCTATCGCTAAGCAGCTCTCAGAACAGCCTGGGAACAGCAGTGTGTGGGCATATAAATATAGACTTTTCACTCCTGTGGATGTCTGTGTCAGGATGGTTCTCCATATTTTTCAACCTCTATTTTTCTTGTAGCAGTTAGTAAATGTTTAAGTCCATCAAAATACTGAAAAAAGAAGTGAAGGCAAGAAAATGGAATTGAACTAAACCCAAGAGAAAATAGTGGGGTTTTTTTTAAAGCATTGGCAAATGGGCTGTAAAATTTCTGTGCCTGTCTAGGACAATGAGTACCTGTAATGAGCTTGCCTGTGTGTTTTGTATAGTTTACAAAGGAACACTGTACTAAGCTGAAAGCAGCAAAACAAAAAATACACAGAAAAAGAGCACTGTATGGTATGTGAGACAAATCCTTCTTATTGTAGCAAGATGCATGGTGAAGTCAGAGAGAAATTATCCCACGTGTATTGTATACTCTAAAAAGGTATAGAATAGCCAGATAATACAAGTTTCTAAATTATAGCCCTCTAAATTAGCTCTGTTGAAGTGCTCTAAATTAGATGAACCCTTCATGACAAATATTATCTCCTATGGCAGAATGCTTCTAAGCAGAATGAAGAATCCTTTCCCTACAGGGACCAGTTCTGCTCTTCAGTATCAAAAGACACCATGCACATCTAAGGTCAGACCTTGGCAACTTTTGTAGCCACAAAAGACTGCATAGCTTGGGGACATGGTATGTGACAATGCTAATCTTGGCAAAATAATTAATAAAGTGTTTTCAGCATTTTCTAGCATTACTGTGCCCTCTGAGACCTGCAGATATGTTCCTTTAATTTTTTCAGAAGCTCAGTTAATCCCATGTCTAATCTCACATACACAGAAGCAGCAAAGTGGCTGAAAAAGAAACTGCATAATGCTGCAGTCTTTGCCAGAGATAAGCACCCTAATTCTCTCTGTTATGCTGACTTGATGCCAATGTTACTTCCTAACTTCAGTGTAATTCCCTCTACTCCCATGTATAAATGTTTTGGCAGAATGCAGAAGCAGGCCCAAGGGGGGATGTTTGCAGGAACTTTTTGCATTTGCTATGTTATTCTTATGTCTAAAGCATGTGGTCTGCTTCAAACATGTCCCCCAAGAACTAGGTAAGCTGGAAATGCCTCAGCTGAGCAGCAAAGAACATGTTCACCATTGCACACAGGTAATGCTGCCATCTCAAGTAACTCCAAGCAAATCATCACAACTGACTAAACCACTGTCTCTTTTACTGGGAACTCTATTTCAAATTATTTACTCAGAATCAGAAAGCTTTTCTAATGAACCGAACTGACATTCCACTGAGGCATTACCTAGAAGAATGTGTTGAGTTTACTAGGCATAAGAGAGTTGAAGTGCAGCAGTAATCCCAGGACAGTGAATGAGACAGCCTGATGTTCTGGTTAGCAGCCTTCTCTGAAAAATTTCACTTCACTGGTTCTTCTCAATGTTAGAGTCTGGGCACTGAAATGAAAACTGAAAACAGTCTGGAGCCCTTCTCCCTCCTGTTTTGGAAAAATACTCTGTGAATCATTAAACAGAATATTTCATTTCTTTACCCTTGAGAAGCTGAATATTTTTAAGAATCCAAGACTGGGAAATATTGCATATCTAAGCAACTTTATGTTACCTTGTTAGTTTTATGGGTTTATGTGTCATTTCAAAAATGCAAGAAAAAGAATAAACACTATGGGAGAGCAATCTTTAAAAAAAAAAATTCCTCAGATATACCTTGGATGTCCCACAGCTGTCCAACATCATTGAGGGAATAATTTTTCTTGGAGCAAGTCATAATAAGCTCTACCCTTAATTAACCTTCCTACAGCCACACTACTAGGCTGCCAGCAATATGATCTTCATCCCCTTGTCTCATACTCACTATACAACATTTATTTCTTCTTATCAAGCTGGTATGAATGCAAGGTGCTGACCATGTTACCTTATGCTGCTTTTCACTACAACCAACTCTTACATTTCATGCACCTTTTAGAATTCAGAAAGTAGGAAGAAATAAATATCTCTAATGAAATAAGTTTTTTTTTAAAATGACTGCAAACTTTTCCCAAATTTTGCAAGCAAAGGGCGAAAATTGAACGTGACCTCTCTGCGTGTGGTTACGTTCATATCAATAAGATACGACAGGAAAATTATTGTAATTTTTGCCCAGATAGCTTCTGACCCTTGAACACAGAGAATGTTGCCCACAGCAAAAGAAGTCAATTCAAATATTAATGTTCCCTATTGAATAGAGCTAAGAAGTAGAAGACTGTTAATAGCTTTTGAGAAAGGATGTGAACAGACAGTGTTCAAAGATAAAAGAAGAACAGTCCCAGGATCTGGAAAAAAACAACCCATTAATCTGTAACAGTGAGTGGGAGGTCTAAAAGTCTAAATGAAGAATCATTGGACCGACTCAGATGCTAATATGTGCACCCTGTCTAATAGCACAGCACAAGTAATAAAGTATCAAAATTGTTTTATTCAGGTATGTCTGTCACTACTGCAATTATCTTAACTGAGGACCGACCATATGAATTGCCATGCTAGATCACAAAAAATGTTCATCCAATTCCATGCTTCTGGAGGTAACTATGTCTGTCCGGCATAATCCCCCTTCTAACCCTTCTTGTTTTGGCCTAAAAAGTTTGTTCATGACTGTATGATTAAAAAAAAAAAAATCTATTTTTTTAATGTAAAGCACATGTTTTGGTGGAACCAGAATTTTCTTGAATATAAGCAGTACTGAGAGGAGAAAGCAGGCATGCACAGAAAGAAGTAAATCCCTTTAAGGAACAAATTTGAGGTAGTAATTCTTATGATTCTTGAAAAAGTGATTAAATGCACAGCATTAGGTCAATATTGCAACATACATCATGTGTTATATGACATCTGTGAATGAATCAGAAGTGGCATGCACCAAAATTTGGAGCTGAAAAGCCCTTTTGCATGCACAATTTTTAACTGTATCATAAACTCCCCAGAACAAGTTGTTTAACACCAACTTAAGTATTGCCTTGGAAGCTGTGTTCTCTTTTGATTCTTTTTTTTTTCTCCTCTGGACTTTTGTATACTCGATCCATGTCTTCAGATCACTTTGAGCCTTGTCATACTTTGCCCTGTTTATATGCCATGACTTAAAACAGTGTTCTGGGTTTCTGAAGTCAGCTGATACAGCTTTCATAAACTTTCCTTGTAAACTAAAAAAAGAGTCTTTGTTTCCAAAACATGGGTTTTTTTCACAGCTGTGTGAACAGAGAACTTAGGAGAAACTTATATCCCATGTCTGACTTTGCTGTAACTGCTGATTTCTGTATTGAGTTCTTGTATTGACATACAGGCTAAAATTAAAAAACCCATAAAATTGCTAGTTTTCTGTTCAGCAGAATGAAGCAACCTGATTGGAACATTCCATCACCAGAGAAGCTAGCAAAATCGATGGTGCTACAGTGTCTCAAAGCTTCAAAGCATTAACAAAACTAGCTGTATTTGTGTTAACACCGTATGTGAGTAAACTCATATTCCCACAATGAGTTTTGCAGTAGGCCTGAAGACTAGTGGACTTGAAGTCAAGAGCTTTGGATTTCATTACATCTTATTCTGCATCTTTGAGATTCTCCTGGGTAAATCACTTTTTCTGTGTGCTTTGGTTTCCCATCCGTGCAATGACCTTTGCGAAGTGCCGTGAAGTCAGCGGTTTCCCAGTGCAATACAGCACCGTGTCATCAGAGCAGCAAGGAAAGCTCTCCAACATTTGCTGGCTTCTTGTAAATGGGATGTGAGGGGTGAAAACATTGGCAGCTGGTGAATACCACACACAACCCTTCACACAGGTGTGGTATTCTGTTGAAGCCAGTAGCTAGAAGTCTATACCAAGTCTTTATTTCTGGTGTTTGATCTTGTCAACACCTACAAATAAAGACTTGCAGCCCCAACAATTTCATCTGAAAAAAAAAAAAAAAACCTAGAAAAAAACAAACAAACAAAAAAAAGCAGGAAGTATTTGCTCACAGAGTTTCTCTTTAAGTAAATGTCAGACAAGTCAACATGTCCGACATGTCCCTCAGGTGTTCTCAATTGCACTGGGGCAGACAAGCTCATTTGTATCCGAGAAATGAAAATTTGACTGTGGAGGACCTTGTAGTATTTGCTGTAGCTGGTGGCCAATAGGAAGAGAAAAACTTGTCTTGAAATAAACTTTGTTGTGCTGATGAATTTTTGAGCCATAATATTTGTGCTGGGTATTGTTACGAAAAAGGGTAGTTAGAGGTGTGGTATCAAGTCAGGATGTTAAAGAGCGGGATGATGTTTCAAATTTTTCACTACTTTGACCATAATTTTGGTTGTATCATCTCGCTCCATGCCTCAGTTTATTAAATAGGATTTGTAATCCTGATTTGCCTGTAATATAAAATCTAGAGGTTAAAAATAAAAGGAGACGAGATCTGCATATTATTATTATTTTATAAAGTCTAAATAATAATAATGACAGGGATTTCAAGTACATTCCTTCCCCTGTACTATCCAATAAAACTACTTTAGTTTTGAAATAAGAAAAAAAGCCCCAAACCCACCTTGTTCATTTTGGAGAGACCTCTGTTTTCTGTGATTTGTGAAAAATGAAACCTATAACATGCCTGGCCCATGCTTAAAAAGTTAGAACTTCACAAATATTGGAAAGAAATTGGTAGACTAATCTGGTATTCAAATTTCAAATGAAGGTCAAATATCTTTTTCTTTTGCAAAAACAAATGAATATGCGTCCAGATACAGGCTGAGAGGTAAATTGTTGACTTCATTTCACCAAGGGATACACTTCCAAATGTGGTCAAGAAAACTTTTTGCTTTCCTTGAAGAAATGGTCTCTGAGGAGATTATACGGCATGGCAGGATGTAGCTTGGAGAGAGAGATCTTGTTCCCAAATGAAGAAGCTCTAAGGAAGCAAAAGTAATTTTAGGAGAATATATTAGAATGTGTTTTATAGAGTTACCTGATACACAAGTTTTGGATCATTGTCAGCACTTCCTGTGGAGTCTTTCTAGATTTACCACAGATCGTCAGTAGCTTAAATGTGATTGCTTCGTTTTCTCATTTAAAGCTGCTTTTTTCTCTGTAGAAACTAAAGCTGTGACAGAAGCAAAATTGGCATTCAGTTTGTCAGTAAGTAAAGGCATCTGCAATCCATAAAGGTAGCAGTGCCAATATTGGCATCTGTCTTGCTTCTGGTCTCAGAGCTCTGCTGTTGAGAGCAGCATGTCTAACAGCCCTGATCTCTGACACAAAAATTGCTCCATTCCATGGAAGAAAGGGTTCTGCTGTTATGGTGCCAGATTTTATTGGCAGGCTACTGGTGTCAAAAGGGACATAAAATGAACAACTAATATGGATTCCTCAGGACGCCCGTAGGAAATGTCTGTGGCTTGAGGGTCTTGTTAGCTCTGCCATAACACAGGCACTGTCTGTGACATTTTCAGCTATAACTGTGCACATCCGCAGATGCATCACAACATTTGCTTCTAACAGCTTCTCTTGTTATTAGGCTGTAACAAGAGGAGAGGTGTCATTTTTTGTTTTTTAATTACGTTTATCTTCTACGAAAAAGAAACATCCCACACAGTCTAGTAAAATTGAAGTAGTAGTCAAAATTTTGAACAGTATGATTTTTCTCCTTGATACTCTGTTTCTAATCATCATCCTTTTTTTCTGTCCATAATGGTTTTGCTCTCTGAGATTGGGCACAATATGTATGATTTAAAAATCTCTGGATCGCTATTGATGCATTTTAATTTAATGTTTATAAACCACCTGGCATCATCATCACACTGCTTGGTGTGATGGCTTGAATGAAGTCCATGTGCTTGTTTCTTTCCAAAAGGATCCTCATGTGTTTAATGCAGCTGGAAGACAAAGCATGTCTCACATATCAGTGGGGCTTATATATTCTGTGTATCTGAATCAGAAGGCACTGTGCAAGGAACTGTGTTAAAAGGAAATATTTCAAATAAAACTGGTTGAATAGTCTGTTCTGGAACTTGTAGTCTTAGGCTATCAAATCTGCTAGATGTTGCAGTCTTTGAGCAGCTGTCTCCATTACAAGATTTGTCTCTGCTACTCATATGTCCCTCTGAAATGCCTGCAGCCATGACCAAGTAACTGAATACTGCGTAATTTAGTCACATTCTCTGCCTTGTCAACTCTCTTCTGTATTTCTTCTTACACCAGATATTGTGTCCTCTATGACAGCTTGTCCATGTACAGGCTTTCCACTCACGAAATATCCTTCTGCTTTTCCCCGTCATATTCTCCTAATCCCTTTTACTACTAAATTTGCAAACAAAGTTCCGAGTTAGTGTGAATATGGATCAGCTTAAGCTTAAGAGTAGGAGCAACTGGACAAAACTAGGGAGTCTTACATTTCTGAGAATACTCGCAAGATGCAGGTAGCTGTCCTGTGCACAAGTTTTTTAGTGTCAGTGGCTGGATGCACTCTATAGAGATTTGGGAACACACAAGGACTCCCTTGTGAATTAGTGTTGACAATGATCTCTGTGACATATTGAAGTCCTTCACAGACTGAACTGGCTACAAATCTTATTTGTCCTTGCAGCAAAAAGCAGAGTCTCCGCAGAGTGAATCATTTGTGTCTGCTCAGACACGGTCAGAGCACATCACCATAAAGGTGGGAACAAAATGTGGAGGTGGCTGCAAGGCAAGTGCACCATAATCATGACTTAATGCTTAGGGTTCTCTGAAGATTTTTATTTTACCTTTCCTCCAATTAATAACATAGCTGGAGATGTTCCATCAAGTTAGAAACATGAATGGTCAGGTAATTCAACATCTCCCCAGCCTTGAATCTTAGATTGAAGCACAGCAAAGTCCTGCTAACTTGATACGAACATGTGGAAATACAAACATTGTTGGATGAAAGATTAAAGCAAAAATAAGGGAATTTTTTGAGAAGGGAGATATTTTGTATCTTAGATTTGTCTTTCAGTGAAACTTTCTGCGGGACTGAACTGATATTTTCAAGAATTTCTGTTTGAGTTAATGAAATATTTTAAAAAATAGTGGGTATCTTTTTCCCTATGATTCAGGTATTTTAAGTAAGTTTGTGATATACTGTACAACAGCTATTGGATTCAGCTACCTACTTAGCTACAAAAAAAAATTCAATTTCTTCAGAGAAAAATCCCAATTGTATCTACTTAATACACATCTGCTTTAGAAATCAAATTACTCTTGATATATTTTATATAATATAATCATATAATATATATTATATATAACTATATAATATATTATATAAAAGCAATAATAAAACTCCATGTTGTACTAAGGCTGTGCAGAGAATTATTTTTCTTGAGGGATCAGTAGTATTATCTACCTATATTGGGTATCTGAAGTAGAAGGTTGTCCAGGGAAATAAGGGAAGCTAAACTGCAAATTCAAGTCTGTCATTTTTTAAGAACTTTGGATATTTTCACTACGTCTTGAAGAATCTCAGCAACCAAAGGAAAAAAAAACCAACTCCAAAATAGTTTGTCTTTTGTTAAAATCTAGAGAAATTACTTTTTTTTCCTTTTTTTTTCCTACATAACAAATATGTCTCCTGACAAGTTCCTTGAGCTTACAACCTTCTCACTAATCTTTGGCTCTTACGTTTATACAATACAAGAATGATTTTTAAGAAATCTGCTAGATGACCAGCATGGACACAGGGTATTCCAGATGCAGCTTTGTGCTGTTGCTGATGGTGAGAACATAGTCTAAACCACAGAAACTGTTTAGTGATCTAATCATTATGCAGTTCTCATTAGCAGTAGCTGTACAGACTAAAAGAAGTATACCCTTAGAGTGCAATTTATCAGAAAACTGACACTGGAAGTGGTTTAAGTATCCTGAAATATTATTTTATATGAGAAATCCTATGGTCCTCCAACAGGGTACTAAATTTTCGTTCCAGATTACCTGCCTGTATTCTGTTGTTGCCCCTGGTCTTGTTTATGAGCCCTCTAAAGATATTCTTCCGTGCACAGTGCCCTAGTTCAAGTACTGCCATACAAATACTGGCACAGACTAAAAATAAATTGAGGACCAACATAAAATAGTTCCTGAATTCTGAAAGAAACCGTCCCCCACCAAACATTGGATATGTGTGGCTGAATAGAGGGCTTGAACATGTGAACTGGGTGGGTCAGGATCCTCTCTTCAGGGAATTTCACTTTTATGATGATCCAAGTCAGATGTAGCTTGATCTTGACAGGCTTCTTTTGCTTTTTGAAATCGCTTTGGTAGTCTACATAAAAATCCTAATGCACACTCAATGTCACAGAACAGATGACATTTGCTGAGCATATCAGGAGTAAAGATGAAAGACTGGACAAAGCCTAATTCAGCTGACACTTGAACATGACTGCTGGAGACAGCTCATTTTTCAGTCTGTGTAGTAGAAAGAGGAGCTCACCTGGCAGTACATCTGAACTGAAATAAATACCAGCTCACACTCATAATGCTTCCTTCACTGAGGCAGGCCACAAGGCACATTGGCAAGGCAGTGCAAAACATCCAAGAGCAGCTGGCTGTGCTGCAAATGTTCTGTTCAGAATTAGGAGACTGCTGTGGGTGGGAGTACTGAAACCCTCAAGTCTCACAAAAGTCCAATGATTGAAAGGGAGTGTTAAAACCCCTCCATTTAGAAAGCCAAGTTCACCTTTGAATATTCTTTCTTCAAAGGAGAAAATGATAGCATTATCTTCTATGTGTTTTAAATTTCATTTTAAAAACTGTAAAATTCTTTCTTTATCCATTATCCTTAGGTTTTCTCTATAGTTACTGAAAGTGTGAAACCCTCCTGATGGAGACATACTGCAATAATTCACCTTCAATTTTGTTGAATGTCTCATTGTTCTTGGATAATGAAGCAGACAGAAAGATAAGAGTGGGAAAACTTCAGATCTACCTTTTCCATAACTTTCTATTTTATTAAACCCATTTCTGCTCTGTTGCATTCCAGGATACCAGTTAACAAAGTAAATTCTTATGAAAACACTGAGGGGTTTTAGAGCATATTTGGATTTCACTTGAAATAATTCAAGATTTAATTTTGTAATGCCACCAGATGGGGCTTTTTGGGGGTTAGGTAAGACCAGAAATGATTGTAGCTTTCATAAAGGGTCTTTATTTCAAGTTGCAAAGATGCCGTGTGGGGGTCCAAGTGGAGTCCAGCATAATTCCACAGGCTGTTGTGTGTTCTCTGAGCTGTGAAGTGCTGGACAACTTGTAAAATGCAATCTGACAGCCTCCTGCCTACAGCCCTCTGCACCCACTCCTGGTTGCACACCTTGACTTTTTTGCATCGGACACCAGTGATCTTGTATTTGTGTTATGATCGCTCTGCAACCAACTGGGAAGACTCTCTTCCTTCATTTTGATGTCACATCTCATCATAGCAACAAATGTTTATGTCCAGTTGAGGCATCCTTGTGTTCCTTGAGGGGAAGGGAGGTATTTCATCACGTCAGTTACAGTTCTTACTACTGCACCTCAGCATCACCCAGCCTTGTGTCTCCCCCTTGCCTTGGGTTAAATGAAAAGTTAAACCTGTTTATCTTTCCTACAACAGCAAGGATCAGCCTAGGTGGACAATCAGGGTCAATGGAAGAAAACAATCACTTTTAAAAATTCCACTGAACTTCAGTGATGCTGATATGGAACTTCTCCCAAACACATGAAACATTTATACAAATCAAATCAAAGAAAAGCCTAAAAATGCAAATACTAGGAGTAATCTTAAAGAAGGACTCATAACACTGTTCACATCAGCACATTGCAGTGCACTTTTTCTTCATCACAGCTATTTTGGGAATGAAAACTTTTTACTTGTTTCAGACAGTAGTTCGTTTTCTGTATCACTGTTTTGATGGGACAGCTGGCAGGGTAAGTTGCTACTGAATGTCAGTAAATATGGAAGACTGGCTTCTTTTTATATCTCATCTCAAATTCTCACTGCATTACTTTACTAAATGCTGTGCTCCAGGGCCATTTGTAATTGAGGTGAACTTTGCAGTATTGGTGTTTTTCCAAACTTTAAACATGATTGCAGATTTGACTGCCGTGATTTGAAGTTCTTTCTCTGCACAGAAACTTGAAGTTATAAAACCCTGAGTAAAGACTCTTAACATCTTAATAAGAAGGAATGCAGCACATTCTTTAACAAGTTTCACAGAAGATTTTAAAAAAAGATATGTGCCTTAGGAAACTGAAAAGAAAACCAAACCAAACCGAACCAACAACCCGTAAAGAAGTAGCACTACATTTTCTTAGGAAAGGAGTCTCAAGATGAGCATTTAGCAAAAAACAAGCTGCTTCCGAACATTGGCTTCTCCAGAAGAGATGCGCCCCAGCAAATATCCTTTATATGTCTGAATAATTATTGTACAAAAACCTACAGGTATTTTAATGCATAGCAGGATTAGGGAACCAGTAGATATGGTCATTATAGCTTGGATACTGGGATATTGATCCTTGTACTTGGATATCACTGTTTCAAACTATCCCTGGAAGTAGAACACCAGGTGTGATTCCTTAAGGACTATAGCCAGGCAAGAGCATGAATATGTTTCCATATCAAGTCTCTGACTTAGTATCACATTCAGAGCTTTAAGAGAGTATTTTCTTTTTCTTTTGGGGAGCAGAGTCACAGGCCTCACACTCTCCATATTCCTGAGACAGGACTCAGCATATGGCATCAACTCTGTATAGCTCTCTTTGCTACCTTTGCCCTTTCCATCTTCCGACAGCACATTGGAAAAGGAAGTAAAGCCTTTCCTCACTCCTCTTTCATCTTCCTGCAAATTCCTCTGCTCACCATAATCTCACAATATTTCTCTGTGCCACCACAGAGCAGAGTGACCAGTTCTCTGCTTTTCAACCTGTTTTTATCCACATGCCTGGTTTATAGCTTCTAAGGGTAGTAGGTGAATGGAGGAGTCAGCCCAATGCAGGGCTGCCCATCATCCTCGCTTTTTGTCTGTACCATGAGCCTGGAAATTTTTTGAGGCAGAACCAGAATTTTTTGTGGACCAGAAGTATTTTGAACATTTCTGTGTTTATTTCACATTTTGAATGGAAGGATGGAGGTGGCTTTTGGGTCTTGAAGTTCATTATCACATTTCAAAAGCCCTGTTGATGGTTATTACTATAATCAGTTTTTTTCAAAGTCTCACATATTTAGGAAACCTTTTTCCAATAAATTCAAATAGAGTATTGGAATCTGCTGAAAATTAGTTTTATCTAGAAAAAAAGGAAGAGGGCGAAAACCACAAAGTATACACTTTTACAAAGAAAAAAGCAAAATTAGATTCATGGTAATCTAAAGCATTCAGGTCTAGTTTTTCAGATGATTGATTTACAGCCCCACATTCTTTATTCCTTTTTTCTCAAGAACAATAAATATTCAAAACAAGAGATTTATAATAACTTGGTAGGCCATCTGGAAAGTGGTTTGCCCATGTACAAGATTGCCAAACTGCTCATTTACATAAATGAACCGGTTGAGCAATAGTCTGTCTAGAAAAATCACTTTTGTTTTGTTTTAATACCATCAGATCATCTTGGAAAAAAAATTCCCCAAAAGTTCTAGGAAGGCAAACAACTGTCAAATACAAAGAAACTGGCAAGATAGAGAAAGAAAGAACAATAATTTAAAAGAAAACTAATGCTCTTTAGGAAATGGGATTTCTGTTTTAGTGAAGCACATTTAAAGGAAGATTTTTTTAATGGAATTTGAGTAGAAAAGAAATATGTAAGAGAAAGTTTGAAGAAAAATGAGCATTTCCATAGTTACAGTTCGAGGTTAATACCACAATATATCAGCATGCCACTGTCATTAAATAGCATTCCAGATCTTTTCCTGGCTCAGATCCCAGCAATTAAAGTGATAGTAGAATGAAATAGACAGACCATGTGCCAGAATTCTGACTAGCTTTACAAAGGGAGGAACTGTATCCTTTGGTAAGTGACAGTGATTGTAATCTTGTGAAGAGCCAGAAATCAGACAGCCTTATGATGTAGCTGAGACCATCTGAACCCTGAGGAAATACTTAAAAGCAAATTAAAATGCAGCATCTAGAACTTCAGGTCTCAGCAAAGCCCCATTCTTCTGGGCATTTGGATCACAGGGGAGGAAAGCTTTCTAACTATGAAGTATACAGGTTTGATGGACAAGAAAATTTGGGAAGAATTCTACACACTTCTGGACTCATCTCGGATGCCCCCAGCCCTCTGAAAAATAGAGAAGGAATAAGATAGGAACCAAGTAAAGCGTATGAGCATTTCAAGTGAGAACACGCTGACATTTCCCCCAAGCCCAAATAAGATGCAATATCATAAACACTCATGATCATCTTGAAATATAGATGGTGTTTTTACTTTATATAAACTTCATTTATATAAAGTACAACAACCCCCCACCTGCCATCCCCCCAAAATTAGACAGTCCTTCAGTTTTCATAAGTCATAAAGACCCATTAAGCAGCAAAAAAAGAGTCAGCCAAAACCTAGCTGGGGTATAGCATAACTGTTCTGTTGCTATTTTAGTTGTGTCAGATCAGGGATACCAAGCAAGCAGAATCAAGCTGTAGTTTTCCTCACAATGTATTTTTCTCATGAGACAGTATCCTTTGAGATAAGAACCTGACAGGTAAAATTACTTAGTATGTCACCATAAATCTTCCCTGTTTTTTTCTTCTATAAGAACAAAATTATGAAGTTATCCTCAATTATAAAGTGATGAATGCTTGCATAAGACACAGTACATTCACTTCATTTTCCAGGACTAAATTTAAGTCTCTTGGCTTGTAATATTTCACAAGGCCTGACACTTTCTTTTCAGCGAGTAGGTTAATAATCACACAATAAAGCAATTTTTTATTATAAAGATATGATAATATATTGCTTTTCCATGGAAATTATAAATGTCTATAGCATCTCTTTGCTCACAGTTATAAAATAACACTGGGCACATGCTGATTGATTCATTTCAGATTAAATCATATTTATCTCATTTAGATTAGATGAAAAAGGAACTGATGTTGGTTCAGTCTGTTCCAGGAAATGAAATTCACTACATGTAAAGTATGTATCTACTTTAAAAAGTGTTTTTATTGTTATTTATAGAGAGATATAATATCACAGTGATTAAATTAATGGTTTCAGAGCAGTGATGAGGAAATTGCTGGTTTCATTATACTGCTTGAGTAATAAGTCTCTGAGACTTCTGCAGCTCTTCTCTAAAACCTTGCCCAACTGCATGAAATGTTAACATGCCATAAATCTGATGATTTCTTACTGGAAAAGCCATAAATAAAACAAAGATCTTCTACCCCCCTGGATGTTCTGGCTCTCTGCAGAGGTGAAAAGTTCCTCAGGAGGCCATCAGCAGGAGGAAAAAATTAATTTCAGGAAGTTCAGCCTGGTTACAGAAAAAGAAATCTGAGGTCTTGCTTAAAATCACATTATGCCTTCTGCACACAGAGTTTCCCCTAAAGCACACATCCCATTCTTTGGAATGACTGACACGAACAATGTGTCAAGGATATTGTTATGTTTAATCTTGTCACTCAAATATGATAGATTTTTTTTGCTAAATAATTTTCAGCCTGGAAAATCTTATCTTGCAGGACTGTACAAAGTATTAAAGTGATCAAATAAAAGCAAGAGGCCACAAAAAAAAAAAAAGCTATTTGCAAGACAATTGTTTGTGAGGTTGCAACATTTTTAACTATTTTCATTGATGGTTTTTTATGCTTCTTGAGATGACCGTTTTCTGTATTGTTATGCACACACAGCTCTGTTTTGCTTAATTGTCACTTGCTCTGCCCTCAGATTATGGAAATTAAATGGCACTTCTCCATCTGTTGTAAATTGCTATTTGTAGATCTTTGGGTGCAGCAGTATAACAAGAGCATACAATTATCTCACTTGGTGCAGATTGAGAGTTGTAACGTTATATCAGTGCCTCTAATAATTATAATGTATGGAATTGTTTATGTTTTAGTCTTCAGTAGTTTGCTTGTGTAAGACAGGACGTGCCTTTCACTGTTTGTGTGGTTAAGTCACGGGTGTTGCCCTTGTACCGTAAGTAAGAAGATTGTGGATGTTCTTATCTAAATAACTTCTCAAATAGTTTCTGAAGATTTCACTGCCTCAGTTGCTCAGTGAAACCCTGTTACGAAAACTGCACAGCAATTGCAAAATCTGAGTGAGCCCTACCCTGTGATTGCTTTGTCTGTTCCAGCTGAGAGAACAGACTTTGAGAAAACCATGTCCTGTGATGGGACCTTATCCAGGGAATGGTCGTAGAGAACTTGGAAGTAAGTTTTCACTCAACATTAAGACGTTCTTGAAAACCCCCAGAAAGGGAAAAGGATATGTTTTGTAGTCTTTGGATAGAACCCACCACTGGTAAAAGTGTGAAGAACTCCCTGAAAATCTGTCACATAGAAATTACTTATTACTATGCACTGTAAGTAGGTGCTATGTGTAACAGTTACACCAATGTGTCTAAGAGCAATAGGACAGTCATGAAATGTTTCCAAAGGTTTACAAGGGAATTCCAAGCAGGAAAAAGAAAAATCAAATGTCTGTCTGCAGATCTAAAATTCATATTCCAAGCTTCAAAAAATTAATTAGTTACCTGGTACTCAGCTGGGAGTTGAAAAGACTTTTAAAATTATCATTTTAAATTTAGGACTGCTCTATTGATAGCTTAGAATATATGTTTGAGGAATGCTCTCCAAATTCTTTTCCTTAAGTACCAACCATGGCCTGTGTACAAAAATGCACAAGAGTCTGATTGTCTGCATTTACACGTGCAGTTAGTACAATTATTAAATCCATTAAGCCAATTTGCAATGGACAGAGCACTAATGATTTGTATATATTTATAATTCTTCATCCAAACAGAGGTATATATGTACATTTTGTCTTATGGCTAAAAAGCAAGCCAATGCTGTGAAACAATTTTAATACCCCTGTGCAATTAACAGCTTCTCTGATTATATTGGTCAGGCAAAACATTCCTTTGCATATAGTTTTGTATTTGAATCAAGATGCAAAGTAGAGACTACTGGCAAGATCCTTAGCTGGTATAAATCACTGTAACTTTACTGATTTCTTGCCTTTTTTTATGAGCTGAAGTACTGGACAAATTTTTCTCCCATGTCTGTTGTACAGAGCCATGCTGATATCTTTGCCTGAATTGCTTGTGCAGAAGCTTGCTAGTTTATCTCAAGGTTAGTAGTGAAGGACTGTAACTCTTTGTATTATTTCCATAGGAACTGAAGATGACAGGTTTCACTTCAGCCAGAATAATAAAGGTGAATGAGAAAATGTGACTAAAACCCAATGAAAGTTGACACATTTAATTTGCATTTTAAGAGGAGTTTAGTATTGCTTTTGATAGCGTAATCATTTAAGCATGTGCTTAACTCAGAAATTAATCAGACCTGAGAATGTGGCAGAGTTTATATACATGTTTAAGTGCCTCGCTAAATCAGAAACCTCATCCTCACCTCACAGTTTGTCAAGTAATGTTATAAATCCAGCTTTTTTTTTGTTCAGAAATCACACAAAGCCAAGTTTGGATTTATGTAACTGTATTTATTATTAATATGCACTTATTGAATTCTTTATGCAGCATTATGCTGTCTAGGTCTGAATTGCTTGCTTTGGATATATATTGTCACAATACTTGTGACAGTTTTTTGATTACCAGAAAAAATTCACAGTGGAATAATGAAGAGCTGAAGACTAACCATTTTACACTTGAATGATTTGCATTTGATACATACATACATACATATATATATATATTTAAACCTCTGCCTCCCTTTCTTTCTCCTCTGCTGTTGTGCTGCTCATGCTAATCATTGATACACCAAGGTAAGGATTCAGTTTAGAGTCAAGCAAGATGATGCAGACTCAGTCTGTAATCAAATCCATGCTACCCACTGCTGTTTTATTATTAAATGTTATTTCCACCTTCATTTTCATGCATAATGTAGCTAGAAACTTTAACACATTTTATTTATTTTAATATGAGATGAGAGTTCAGCAAAAGTTCTCTGCACAAAAGAGTACTTGAAATTACTGAACTTTGGCAGAGGTTGAGTGACTTGATAAGCTTTCTGCAAATAAACACTATCTTCCATTTGGTGGAAACAATGAAGCATGAAAGTACCACAATCCATTTAGCTATCCTGGCAAGTCTTCTTTCTTAGTAGGGAATATGTTCGTCTATCCTGTTCAAACTTATGAATAATTTTCTCCTAGACAAAAATCGACCAACCAGGCCCTGTGAGTTCAAATGGATAATGACATGTTGATATGGGACTTGAAACAGACCTAGGGCTCTTCAGATGGTGATATACTCTTTTTTTAAAACATATTTGTATTTTTGCCAATATACTTTAGCCAGTCCTGAGGATTTCAAGATACGATGAGGAAAGATGCCTCAGTGATGAGAATGAATTTGGTAGTGAGGAGACATGTGGTCTATCACTTTTCCTGCCATGGGCTTTGGGGCAGGGATTTTCAGATGCCTAAAAACATTAATATGCTGCCAGTTTTGATGTCCTGGCCTCCAGTTGTTGATGCAGAAGAATACAGATTTCATGTGTGTTCTGTGTCATCACTGGCTACCCGGTTTTGGACACAGTAGTGTTGCTACATCCATCCATGAGACATCCCAAATCTCTCCCTCAGTGTGACTTGAGCAATTATTAGAAGTCCTACAGGAAGGTCATTATTTAGTGAACTTGAAAGAGCCAAATGGTGCTGCTAAGAAATGCTTGAGCAATATTTAATACATCTTTGGGCACCCTAAATACCCAAGTATCCCTCTAAAAATGGAACTTGCTCTGCATGTCGGCATTTTTAAAATGCAAGGAAGCAGGGTCAGGAAGCAGGGACTCCAGTTAGTATCTCTGCAAGGTGGTCTGGAACACCAGCTCAGACTGGTGGGCACTGGTATGTCCCCAGTGTGCATCCCAATGCAGTGAGTACATGTTTTTGACACAGATTACTGGTTGGTGGACAGTTCTTCTCATACAACGAGATGTTGTGAGAGTTAGACTCTCTAGGAAATAGAGAACAGGAAAAATATTTTCAAAATAGACTTTCAAAATTCTTACTTTCTACTACATCTCGATTAAAGCAGTTCTGGTAAAGGCCTCAGTTACTTTTGAAATTGTGGTTGTGAAGAATATTTTTTCTTCAATGTTCAGAGGAGAGAGAGATTCCTGGTCTATGCTCATTAATCTCTATCGCTGCAAGAAGCAGCTGAGGAATTATTTTCAAATGTTTTGTAATATTTAAAGTAACTTGTATTGAAAAATGTGGTGTTTTTCTTCCTTCATATAAAGAGCAATGTGTTTTGCCTTTGTGACTTTTATCGTGGTTGCCCTAGATTTCTGTTATAGAAGTGAAAGGAATGATTCATGTTCTCTCCCTTTAATTTAAGCAACATGATATTTGGCCTTAAGTATTCTCTTAAATATGTTAAAAAAGAATATGTTTAGAGTTTGATAAAATTTCATATTATGATAGGCTGAAGCAGCAAAACAAAGCCAGAATTACGTAGAGCATGACCTTTCCTTGTATGATGTCTCCTTGTATAAAAATAAGTCTCATCAGCCTGTGATTTAGGTGCCAAGCCAAAGGATGGTAACCGTAATTAGAGGCTTAAAATGGCAAGATGAAATATCCTTATGTTAAATTTAAAATGAAGCCTTAAAAAAATCAGGCAAATGTTTGATTTTTTTTCTTCCACTTTATTTATATAGTAGCCAACCAACTTATTTCTTGTTATTTGTCAGTTCTGCAGCATCTTATATTATGGAAATATCCTCATTAGTAGTATTCTGAATAGAATAATTGGGGTATTTTGATTTTTTATTATCTTCTTCAGAACCAGGCAAACAACTGCTGTGCATTTAAAATGTACAGGGCAAACAAACACACACACACACAAAAGAGAATTAAGACTCATTTATGTGATAAGTTTGAAAGTCTGAGAAAAATGCACCATCTTATTTGCTGCAAGAAGATTTTGAGGGAAAGTAGAGCAGAGAATACGGTTTCATTAATCCTGTGTTGGTACAGATTGTTTTAATTTCATACCATTATTATGTCATCATACACTTTATTGTGTATTGGATCTTGGGTATTTTTTGGTAGCTGCTCAATTTTTGTGTGGTTTGCAATGAAAATGCTGATGCAGCTTTGAAAATTCAAACAATTAAATTCAGATGTATGAGCAGCAAGCATTATTTTAACAGTATGGATAGTCATTTCAGGAATAAGCTTAGGCATTTGCCTTGGAGTAAAGCATGACTAATACCTGTAAGCTAGCAGTAGAAAAAAATAGAGGCAAAAATATTTTGACCGTGACTGGAGAGAACAAAAATCCTGTAATCTCAGTAATAGCCCTCTGAAAGGATACTGCAAACACAGCTTAAGAAAGTTCTGTAACAAGTAAAGTGTTTTGGGAATAAATGGTGAAATACAAAGCAGAAAGGGAAAAGTCTCCTAAAGAACTAAAAACTTTCCAAAGCAGGGATACAAAATCACTTTCCACCTCCCAAAGAGAGGGAAGTGCATTTTCAAAGCGATGCACTGAGACTTAACTGAGCAATACTTGCTGACTCTAAAGAGACATCACATGGCTGCATTTCTGAGCACAACTTCGAAAATCTGGCCCATAATGTGATGCCATAATTATTGAAAAATTCTAACAGGGAATCTGATTTTTTTTTATTTTTCCCTCACATAAAGCATTGAGTTTAGATAGCTATTCATCCTATATTTTTCACATGAAGGTGTTTAAAGTGATTACATTCTGCAAACAGGCCCACCCAACAAATGACACATGCAGTTTCCAATCATACTCTGTTCATTTCAGTCGCCCTGGAATCTCCATTTCCTCCTCCCCACTTTCCAGTCTGCCTTCTGAACAAAACACATCCACAGAGAAAATGGGAATAAGAGCATTCCTCCCAGTATAGTGTATCCATAGATCCGTAGATCTTTCACCTGATTTCTCCACTTGCCTCCTTCCTAGCAACATAATTGGCATAGAGAGGCCAGGGCAAAATGATACACTTTCCAATTTCTCCCTTTCTTGCCCCTTCCTTCTTTTTCCCATCCCTGTTTTAAAATTAAGTATTTTCCTCGCGGCTTGTTATCTGGAGTATCAGGAATGTAGAATATTACAATTTTGTTTTATATACAAGATTGTCTCACCTGTGGACTAGCTATAAATGGAAGGAAAAAAGTCTTTAAAAGAGAAACTCTGGTAGGAGGCTGAGACCAAAAAGGACTCATTAACATAACTCTGCTTCCTTTTGAGAAATACACAATAAGTTTAGAAGCAATCAAATACTGCCAATGGAAGCTCTCCCATTATTTTAATCTGTTGAAAAAATAATTTTCTTATGCAAAATTATTCTGCTTCTTTTTTTGAGTCTGTCAGTCTCATGATTATAATTCCCCAAGTCAATGTCTGTTATTTATATCCACACTTTACTCCTGCTGAAAAGGCAGAAGCTTAGATATCTGTTCAGTGTTTTCTGGAGACAGAAAGTGAACTGAAAGAACAAAATCAGGAGTTTTAGTAAGGGGGTTTATTCAAAGTAAAATGCATTTTCTGTGGATGCGTGAAATCATTTCCCAGGTATGTAAGCAAGGTTTTCTGATCAAGAGTGAAGGCAACAGAATTTTGTGAGTGTAATTTCTATTTCAATTTTAATGAGCATATATATATTAATTTTGAGTATATTTTTCTTGAAACTTTTTTGGTCTAGACTTGTCATTTCACTGTTGGACAGCCAGGGTGTGACAGAAAGGTGTAATTCAACCCAGCTAGCCTTGTTGGGCAAGGGAAGCTCTGGTGTAACTCAACATCCTGCTATAAGGAAACCAAAAATCATGCCCAAGTAGGTTCAATCCAGCATGTTGTACCTCATATCCATTCTCCTTATTCTTCCTTCCTTTGTTCCTTCTTGCTTTCCTCTTTCTTTTGGCACCAGAGGTGGAGCGACAGATAATCACAAGATGAAGTTGCACAGCATCTGCCAGTTTCATGCCATGAAACTTTCTCTGTTGGCCACCTGCCCCAGAATATGTCCTAGTTCACGTGGCTAAGGACTTCTGCAAAATGCTAGCTGGTGAATCCGGACTATATTGAGTACCTGATACTGCATTCTGCCCTTCTGCTAGTTGTTATGACTTCAATAAATGGTACTTTTAGGAAAAAAAACCCAAAACAACCGAACACAAAGAGAAAAACTTGAAGCTAAAGGAAAAAGGACAAATAATAAATCAATCATTAATGGTTTTCATCAGACAATGTATTTCTCTTAAGTTTTTATATAACATCAATAATGCAAAGCTAAAGACCAAATTCATTTTAGGCAAACGTTACAGTAATTCAGAGTAATCTTTATTTTTGTGCAGCAAAGAAGAAAAATGGCCTGATGTGTTATGTTCACCCTAATTCTAGTTTGGATCAGACATGGGCACAGTGTTAAATTTCCTGAAGCAGCTGAAGTCTAAATACTTAGGTCCCCTTTCTGGTTGGTACTACGCAGGCCTTGGAACCAACACAATGTGGCCGACAACTTTTGCCTTTTAGTTTGTGCTCCAGACATTTCTTGTTGTACCTGAGCATTGGGTTTGCATGGCAAGGTTTTAGTTCAGGGGGAGCAACAGAGGTGGCTTCCATAAGAGGATGCTGGAAGTTTCCCCTATGTCTGACAAAGCCAGGACAGACTTGCCACTGGCTGAGTCCATCAGTGTTGGTGGCAGCACCTCTGAGATAACAGATTTAAGAAGGAGGGGAAAAAAAGTGCGACAAAAGAGAGAGGAATGGAAACATGTGAGAGACGAGTCTGCAGAAAACAAGGTCACTGAAGAAGTAGGTGGAGGTGGTGCTGGAGCACAGATTCCCCTGTAGCTGGTGGTGCAGACCATGGTGAGACGGCTGTGTCCCTGTAGCCCGTGGAGATCCACAGAGGAGCAGAAATACACCTGTAGCTTGTGAAGGACCCCGTCCTGCAGTATGTGGATGCCTGAAAGAAGGCTGTGACCCTGTGGCAAGCTGGCACTGGAGCAAAGTCCTGGCACGACCTGTGGCCCTGTGGAGCAAGAAAAACATGTAGGAGCAGGTTTGCTGACAGGGCTTGTGACCCCATAGAGGAGGTCATGAGGACCCATGGTCAAGCAGTCTGCTCCTGAAGGATTGTGTCCTTTGGGAACAATACAGGCTGGAGCAGTTCACGAAGAGCTGTAGCCCATGGGAAGGACTCATTTTAGAGAAATTGATGGAGGACTGTCCCCTGTGGGAGAGATCCCATGCTCAGCAAGAGAAGAGCGTGAGGAACCCTCTCTCTTGAGGAGGAAGGAGCAGCAGAGAAAACACGGGATGAACTGACCACAGCCCCTAATCCCCATCCCTCTGCACTGCTGGGATGGGGGTGGGAGTTAGAGTATTTGTGAGTGAAGTTAAGTCTAGGAAGAAGGGATTTGGTAAAGTAGACCCAGTAAGGAAAGATCAATATGCAGTATATGCTTAAAGTGTCTTGGGGTGATTGTATGATAATACTGTATTCCCTTATCATCTGCTTAATGCCCAGAAATGGGTCCTGCAGCTTTAAGCTGGATCTGAGGGAAGAGTGGTGGGGAGCTGGGAAAATTCCTCAGCATGGTTTGTGTTCAAGGACTCACACACACTCCCCTGTATTACTCGGCTCTGCTTGCAGTGGGAGAGAGTGGATTCCTGCTTCTAGCCGGCTTGAGAGCTGGGGGAAAACGACTGCATACCGAAAGACTGCATACTGAAATCCTCCAGTAATTTCTTCTTCATCTTCTGGAGCTGTCCGGCCTAGCTGTGATCCGAGAACCAGATCATCGGACCCCATGGACCAGCAGGGAGGCTGCGGGGATGTTGCATCCCAGCCTCGGGCCTCGGGAGGAGCCGAGCCAGCTACAGAGGGAACTCTAAATCCACCAGCTTTCTCTGCATCAAGGAGGTTTAACATTTTAACAGTTATTCATTTTTTTCCCCCATGCCATGTGGACACTTTATTTGTTAAATAGTTTTTTTCACTTTCATCCAAGAAATTCCTTTCGTGGGGGAGGGAGTGCCAAAACCTGTCTTCTGGGGAGGAGACATCCCTTCCAGAGAGTTTCCTCCTAAACTTGTCTCAAACCGAGACATAAGGGCATTAAATGAAAAATATAAATATTAAGCAAATTAAAGCCATAGCTGTGGAAAAGCTCTGGCATTGAGCTGTTACAGTTAAGGCTGAATTACAGTCTCCAATGCAACTCTCTGCAACTGCTCCCTCCACTTCTGTATATTTAATCTCCTTGGTAGCAGTGTTCTGTGGCTGATTCCTACCCAATTCCTTAATATAAAGACATAGCTAAACTCAAACTTTTTCCATTATAAGAAGAAAACAAATAATGCCTCTTTTCTGAGCAGCTTTATAGATGAAACAATCGTTTGCTGTAAGATTCAATACAGCCCAGGAAGTGTAAAAGTTCTTCCGATTCCTTTTCCTGAAGGAAATTAATTTTAATCTGCCCCAGTCATGATCCTACTTTTACCCGTGTCTTAGTGCAGTCAGAACAGATCCAGCAGCAGAAGGCTCACAAATTCCTTTCTCGATCTTAGGCTATTCTAGGATTAAATCACACAGTCTTCATAGAGGTAAGCTCTTGTGCTCAGAAATAATTCTTAAGCACTCCAATAGGCCTGCTACATGTGATTAAGGGTTATTGAAACAAATGAGGATTGAGCAATTTTTCTTGTAATTGTTGTTGATACTTCAATCCCTTTTTACTTAATACTCATACGGCGCTTTTCAGGAGTTCTTCCATTTACGTGAGATTTTCTGAACTTTTATTGGCCTATGCAAGCGGCCACAGGATATTTGGAAGAGATGATGTTTTTGCTGCATTCAGTGGCAAATCACTAATTAGTTTCGAAGAAACTAGAATTAAAAATCATAGATATGTGTTGACACAGAACTCTATTGCACCTAGCAGACCTTGTAGCATCCATGAAAAACTCTTCAGATTGGTGCACTTGGTTCATCCTCTCTGAAAGAAGAATATATCCTTCTGCCAAGCTCATTGATCTACAGAAATGAATATGCCATGCAGCTTTGACACACTGGTATTCATTTCATTGGCAGTAAAACTTGAGGCATGCTTTCTGTATTTACATCCTTCTCAAAGTGAATTACAAGTTCTCAATCTGGAAGTTTTTGTTGTCGTTTTGATGAAAGGGGTTGTGTGATTTTCATGTACTAGTTATCTATTTTCAAGACCACAGTCTGATTTGTATTTTCCTACTTTCTTCTCAAAACTGTTTTGTGGAATCTCATCAAATACATTGCTGAAGTCAGGTATACTTTGGTACACTTGTATTATATCCAAAAATCTTGGGTTTATGTCTCTGAGGGAGATTAATTTGAGCTGACCCGCTTTAGGTTTGACAAGCACCAATGTACTTAAACTACCTATCTGCTTTAGTGATCAACTCATCCTGATTTTAAAACCAAGGTTTTCTCTTTCAAATTTGCCAATCCTTTTTTTATCTTCTATGGGCAAAAATAGATTCAATAGATTCACTTTAAACTTGAAACTTTGACATGAAGATTTCAAACCAGCCTTCGTAAGTCCTATGTACCAATTAAAGTTACGTTTCATTACATGCTCTTTTTTCTAAAGGTTATTACTGCTATCAGTGCCTTCTCACTGACAGGAAGAAATCAACAATTTAGTTTTTAATAACCACATCCTAAATTACTTTGCAGTTCATACAGCTGCTTTATGTGTTAGCATCCACAACTGGGTTTTACAGGGAGAAACACAGCAGATCTGTACTAGGCTTTGTTTGAGGAAGAGCTGCTCTCCTCTGCTTAGATGCTGTGTTTCCCTGTGAGCTCGCCCACATACATCAGGTCTAATTTGGTCCATTTTATGCAAGTAAGAAAAAAAAAAGGGAAAAAAAAGAAAAAGAAGGGATTGGGATGACTGCATACAGTCCTAGCTATCCAGAAGGCAAATCAGCTGGAGATGGAGAGCAGTAACAGTGTGCAACAGTCCTGAGCCCAACTGAGTCTGACAACAAATCCCCACGGGACCGAGGCAGTCTGTCACTAGTAATGACATAGAGCTATTGGCAGTAGAGGTAGCTTTAAGGTGCCTCCTACCTTCCTAGTAACAGCAGGTCTGCTGCTGAAAGCACTGAGAACCCTGCACTGTAGCTATTATGCAAAATTCAGAGTGTGAGTTAGCAACTTCAGCAGTCATGTTAATTTAGCTTGCACTTAGGAGATTCTGCATAGTTCCCCATGCACAAGTGTTAAGAGTTTTGGGGTTTTTTACAAATATTGTTAGGACTGATTAAAGTTTTGGTTTCTGATTATGATTATGATGTGTCATAGCAATTAAATGCAAAATAAGGATACATAAATCATATCCTGCAATAAGCCCGTCTCTAAGACAGACATCACATGTCAGTACAGAGATTGGAGACAGACAAATCAGTTGTCAAACATGTTAATTGCAATGCTCTCAGAAAATGACTACCTCCATCACCAAAAATAGGACAATGTAGCCTGTAGATAAATAAACAGCATATTTATGTGTTTGTAGATAAGCCATTTTAATTAATTTTGGGATCAGCACAGAAAAGACCTGAGCTCTGTCCTACTGCTTATGTCTAATTCCCTAGAAGATCCTAAGAAAATAAGCTATTTTTGTTCTTTTCTAAATGAATAGATGCTTCTTCCACAAACAAGGTTGACTTTGGTTCACTTAGTTTATAAAATATATATTTATTAAACATAACTAGGTATTTAAGTCGCAGTGAAAAAAACAAACTCTGATTTTGGCAACTTCAAAGTCCAGCGCACAAAAAACACCTGTGACAGTTCTGCAAAATTGCTCCCATCAGTCTTTGATCGAATAGACCACAACCCCAAGACTACCAAACTCAGAAGGGCAACTTGCTATAATCTTGGAGTGTAGTGCAAGCCACTGGGGTGATCCCACCCCCACTTGCACTAACTTCAAGGTGTAAATTAAGTCTTGTTCATGAGTGCCAGGTGCACAGGACTTGATCGTAAAAACAAGTTGTAAGGACCAGCATTACTGTGAACACTGCCATGAAAAAGTGGTTTGTCCAGCTAAGAAAGTCCATGGAGATTGTGTGCTTCAGAAAACACAACAAAGAAAAAGGAAACACAACTAGAGTGAGAGAGGATAGCAATTGCTTATATCCAGGGTGACAGAGCAGAGGCTGGATGTTACTTGCTTCTTCCTGTCTCAGCCTAAAACAGGAGATTTCAACCTCAGCTCACCTAATCCAAGGGAAGGTGAGGCAAAGGAGAAAATAGAAACCAAAATATCAGAAGGAATATTAAATGCCCCCAAAAATTAATAGATACAGATAAATATGTGAATACTGTAGTTGCCTAGTGCAATACACAAGTGCGTTAACTAACTGCAATGCATAGATTTCTTTAATGATTTTATAGAAAAATATTTTATTTTACTATAAATTTCTCAATGAAGTTAAAAAAACATAAACCTAGACTGTGAAAGAACAATTGCTAAAATATCAGTAGATGTTCAGTTTAGTGAGATAATCTGAAGTGATTCATCTTCCTTCTTTTGTCTGGTTTCCACTCAGCAGTCTTCCTTCTTCAACCAGCTGGGTGAAACCCTGTGGCTTAGTTCCTCCAGCTCCTACAGGTCCTTTCCAACAGTCTGTACCAGAGAAATCACATTCTTTTGATGGCGCTCTTTTAATAACCTTCTTAAGAGAATTGACAAGAACTGTACTAGAATGAGGGTGATTACCTGATTCAGTTTCTGCAAAACCATACCAAAAATACAAGGGGAGTTTCCACATGCAGTTGTGTCACAGCACATGCAAGTGGCTCGTTTTCCCTCTATTCCTCTCTGCAGTAAATCCAAGGAGGCAGGAGGTAAACCCTTCCCTGTAGTTGCATGGTAACTGGCTGTAGCTGTGCGATGACGTGAGAGCCTCCAACACCTTAATCTTGCTAAGACCCGAGATACTGCTGCAGACCTGAAGATAATACTGCTGTTTGGGAAGGGTGAAAGCCTCCCAGGGTAAATGCTTACCATTTAATGAAAGCTTACACATCTCTAAGCATGTTCAACTCCAGGACTGAATCCAGTGATGAAAAAGTAGGCTTCCCATGTAATTACTGCTTTGCAGTGTGATGTATCCTGCCTTCTGCTGCCTGCCGAAAGCAGAGTATTCTTTCTGCAAAATATAATTTCAACTGGTGTTATGCTTTTTTGGCATATTCACAGGACTTTCTGTGAATGATATGACATCAGTAATGTTATTTATGCAAGTTGCCCATCTAAACTCAAAATACCCTGGCACCCATTCCTATACCAAAGCTCCCAATCAATATGTGAACAGGCTGAGTGCCATCTCAAAACATAGACATGAATGTAGGCAGCCAACACATCCTTTTTTATGATCATATGGGTGCTTGGGGCAGGAGTGCCAGCAGACAGTCTAGCAGTGCGCTGCTTAGACTCAGAAAGACATCACTTTTCTTTTTGAATTTAAAGGTTTCTCTTTTTTTCTCCATTTTAAATTACACTTGACTATTCTTAAGTCTCTTTTAAAATATCAGATGCGCTGAAAAGCACATCTTATTTGTTGTTATAATGCACAGATTTTTCCTAGAAGAAAATATTATCCAAAAGAGAAGTTCTAATAGTAAATATTTTTGCTTCTTGGCCAACATTTTCAGATGTAAAAAGTTTCAATCAGTTTTTAAATAGTCCTGAAGAAAATGTTGGTGAGTTCTGTTACGTGTGATATGACACAGGAAATACTGTATACATTCTGACTTGGAGTCATATCACATCAGGGACACATGCAAGCCCTGTTACAGATAGATGTGGAATCACTTACTCCATACAGGCTAAACCTATTTCTGGCCTCTTCTGAGCTGGAGATTATTAGAAAGGATTAGGTCTTGACACAGTAGTCTGACCTCCTTCTCGCAGGGTATTACAGTAACTCTTTGTACCAAAGTAAAATTCTCAATTGCTCTTTGAATCTATTTCATCTCTAGGACAAAATGACTTTTTGTGTAATGAGTTCCTTGGTTTGGGAGCACCCATGCTGGGTGATAAACTATTTTCCCTTGGTTTTAAATTTTGAATATTCTATTTCTTTTGCGTTAGGAAATAAAGACTTATCTGATTTAAAATATTCTGAAAGCTCTTTCAGTTCTACCCAGTTATTCTTATCACTCTTCTCTCAATCTTATTTGCTTCTTTATTATGCATACTTCATATATTATTCCAGACAGGAATAACAGAAAACCTACATTTCTATTGTATCTAATATAATTATATTCTGCATACTACTGATAGTTCTGTCCTTATGCATGCTTAGCATAATATTTGTTTTGTACCTGGAATTGCACAGTGGATAGAGGTCTCCATTTTATTGACTACAATGACCCACAAGACCACTGATGTTAATGTAAAATGCTATAAACTGCATGAATGTTTAATTCCTCTCCCCCTCATCCCTTAGGCAATTAACACTACTGGTATATACTGGTACATACTGGTACTAAAATGCATTTTATCGTTGTTGCAACATGTTTGAGTCTTTCTCTGTCTGTTACCCGATGACTACCATCCCTAGCAGCATGAGACACCTGGGAAGTCAAAAGAAGCTGTGGTGTCTGAGTCTCTTTTACACAGGGTGACATGCTTTATCTATAGGAAGATGTTCAAATTGTCAGAGGACATACAGGAGAGGCACAATGTTTCTTCTCAAAACAATGTTAATTCCAGTCTATCATCTCACACGGGCATTCTGCTATACTGGTTTTTATTGCTGTATCAGCCAGGTACAGGTATAAAAATTTCTCATGCACTTGAATGAATAAAAGGAATTGTAAAAATATAGAAAAAAAACCCCCATTTATAATCTGTTAGTACTTCGGAGCAGCAACTGTGATTAGATACTCCAAATTTTGGATAACAAATAAGCCATTTTAGTTCATCTATTTCAGAACTCTGAATATATTAACTCCAGTACTGGTAGTTTATTGCTGCTGCTTGAGATATGTACAAAAATTATTCTTTTGACACTTGTTCTTGTTTCACATTATTTTTCTTTAAAAAAGAATTAAAAAGGAAAGGACAAGAAAACCATTATTCCTCAGCAATATGCCCAATTGCTGCTTGATTAAATATTCCATTGGGCCAGTCTCTTCTTTCACAAGCTTTCTATTTCTGTTATACCACAAAATGTGAAACAGTCTATGGAATGCTATTTAGAATTTTTGGAACTAGAATCTAAAATACTTAAATTTGGAACAAAATTCTAAGTTTAAAAAATTTCAGGACCTACCTATAAATATCCTGAGTATTGGAATTTAGCTTTCTCACAATAAAAAAAACAGTATTAATATATACATATGCATATACATATTTGTGGAAGTTTAAGGGTCTAAGGTCTAGTTTTGTCATTCAGCTTTCATAATGTTGGTGTCAAGAGAAGAAGATATCTCATAACTTCATTAACCCAACTCATGATTATCTGCAATATTTATAAAAATTGCATAAATTAGAAAATGCTACTGTAATGCCTGAAGATAATTTGCTAGATATGATTTGGTCACTTGCTTTTGTTCCTAGAGCTTGGCCACATGACTAAAACACAAGATGTTACATCTGACTGTACGTGAAATCTGTTTGCCTCGTGTACACTTAAAATTAAAGTATTTTGTAGGATGTTAAATGTGATTTAAAAAGCTTTCCTTTAACCTGTTCTTCTGACATAGATTTACAACTGAGAAAAAGTAACTCTGTTATTACAAGGTAAATTCTGCTTCTTTTTATGCAGATGTGAATGTAGAAAAATTCCCCGTGAAATACTTAAGAAAGGAGTTACTATATAATTAATTTCTTTTTAATACACAACAATTACCTGTTGATTCTCACTGAAGATTTTGTATCAACATTAACAGGAACTAATACATCAAACTAAATAATTCTATTTTGAAAGTACAGACTGTCAGCTTTTGATTTTTAGTAATGTCTTTGATGAACGCAAACCCCTTTGCTGGAATTTTCCAGCTCTTTGTGGACCTAAAACCCCAAGAATGTTTTGAGAAGCCCAGGGGGGCACACGATATAGGAAAGGATATAGAATAAGGGGCATCTCGGTGTTAAATTCTGCAATGAAACTAAAAGATTAGATGATCCCCACTTTTAACCATGCACAGTATAGCTGAAGACGGAGAAGGTAAGTGGCAGAGTCAAATCTACTTCTGTCTGTTCGGGATGTCTGAGTTGTCACTTGGGGCTGATACTCCTACATCCTTAATTCACTGAGCAAGATGGCATGCTGGTGTAAAACCAGTTTCTCCTGCATATACCAGCAGTCTCACCTTCACTAGTACTCCACCTTTCTTCTCATAAAGCATTTTAACTGGCAGCATTTCAAACAAGCTCTCCTGGCTGCAACAACTGAGCAACAGAGGGAAACAAACGCCTTCCGTCACTTCGATGTATTCCGGGTCCTTCCTTCTCCACGGCCATCCCCAGCCTCAGACAGGCTGCAGTAAATATCCTTGAGCTAACGCTGCGACTGTTTATATGACATCCAGAACTGATGGCTTCAAGGAAGGGTTTTATGCCTGGAAATAGCTTGCAGCTTAGGCCCCAGCTGGTGGAACTAAACGCTGAAGTGCTGTGAAGGGTGACTTATTCCCAGTCAGGCAGCTATTTGGTGTCTCCAAGGTCTCTCACAGATGAGCAAATCTTGTGGCAGTAGTTTAAGACATTATCATCCCCAGCTGTCAGCTCGGCTGTTCTGCTGGAGGTTACCACCTCCACAACAGCATTTGCTATTTGCGAAGAATCAGGCCTTCTAATTTTTAGCCTAGTGTTTTGCTCAAACTCAGTTTCAGTGGAAAATTAAACTAAAATATGGTATTTCTTACCATAGGGTCAGAAGTGCAAGCAGCTACAGCCTTCCCCAAAGCAAGAACTCTTCTAACTTAGCCATAATGACTTGAGATCAAAGGAGTCTCAAAATCTAGTTTTGTCACTCATGGGTACTTTCAAATACTCTTTCTATCAAAATCAAGTCATTTTTATTACTAAAAAATTATCCCATGTACCTTCCTTCATCCCAACCTGAAAGATAAAGTCAATAGTATTAAGGAGAATTCAAATTGTGTGCAATATCCTATTTAAAAACCTATTTTGCCGCTCATGGCTTTGCCATGCTTGGAAATGTTTAAACTGAAATTCTGCACAACCTAAATCTGAATTTTCTTGGAAATTTGTTTTAATAAAAATGTCTCTATTTTCCTGAAAAATGTGACAAAAGAAAGAAACATTTTGTTTGGAAATATTACAGGAGAAATCAGTTCTGTCAGCACAAGTGTCCTTTTAGGAAATCCATTTTAGAGCAGGGAAAGAAGTGCAACAAGAAGTGAATGTTTGTAACACCAGCATGTAACACCATCTGGGCCCAGGAAATTAATTTTATAAAATTAAAGTAGTAGAAGTAATCCTTTCTGGAGATCATCGTAGCGTCAATCTTCTTCTGTTGATTGCTCATCAAAACTTCAGGCCTGTCCTCAGCAGCTTACAGCCCTCATTTTGGGCAGAACTATACAGTGGTCTTCACAAAATGTCTGACTGTGTGATAGGGGGTTGGAACTGGATGATGTCTAAGGTCCCTTCCCACCCAACCACTCGATGATTCTATGATTGCACAGTCCCAGACTGTGGGTATAAAGGTGGTGTCTAAAACAGCTGAAACACATCATTCAGTACACAAGAAGATTTTCAGGAGAGAAGGACACATGCACGGCCCCAGTGGGTCCTCCAAGACTGAACTACTGGTACCCAAAAAAGCGTAAAATAGTGGACCCGCAGGCACAGATAGGAGCGTACTCGCCTAGTGGTATGACTTACAAATTTCTGAACTGAATAAATTTCTGGGCCAAGACAATACATAGTGATTCATTTAACTGCTTTTTGAGTCCATGTAAATTTTTGTCCTCTGCTATCTTCCATTGCAATGAGTCCTCCACTTGAACACCGTGCTGTTAGAAGAATGGATTTTCCTTTGCTTTGACCCTTCCACCCGCTAATTTCTTGTGATGGCTCTTAGATTTGTATCCTGAGAAGCAATGTCATTCCTTGTTTTTGTGTCCTCCAAGCTGTTCATGAAACCATAGACAACTGTCATAATTCTCTTCAGATATGTTTGTCAAGACCGAAGAATCCCACTCTATACAATCTCTCTCCACATAGCTGTCTTGCCTTGTAACTCTTCTCCTCTTGACTTTTTTGGTTTTATAACATCCTTTCCTGGGATGGGACAAAACCAATTCAATATGAGAGTACATCACCAGTTCGCAATGTCATATTCACATTGTCTGTTCTCTCTTTTCTTCTCTTGGGGCTTTTTGTTGTGAGGTTTTTTTGGTCATTACTGACCTGAAACTTTGAACTGATAAAGTTAATCTAAAGGTTCTTCTCTGAGGTCAGCAGCCAATCTAGAGACTGCCACTTAAGTATGGTTAGAAATAATTTTCCACACGTACAATGCTTTAACGTTATAGTAAATAAATATCACTCACACTACATTGCTCAGCTGCCCAATAACCTAGCAACTGTTAGGATTTCTTCTCAGCTGTATTTTGTTTTTACTGTGTTGAATAATTTGATATCAACAACAAAACTTGTGTATTTTCTGTCAAGTCCCTCTTATGAAATCGTTATAGCTACAGGCTGTGCAGTAGCAGCAGTTTCCTGAGTGACTATTTTTTCAGAAAATGGGAAGATATAGAGTGAATGAGCTGGGAGTTTGTCAAGAAGAAGAAAAAATCTCAGGTGTCATGGTACAGGTACATTTAGGGAAGACCATTTGATTGACTTTGCCTGACACGTGATGGTTTTCTTTTAAGGTAGCAGCTGCAGAAAGACATTAGTCTTGTATAGACTGAGTTACTTACAGTAAATAGATGTATAATTTTATCTAACAGTGAGGCTGGTTGTGCTTTTACAGTTTGCTGGCAAAAATGTCTTTGCAGACTGATGATTTAAGAATTTCTCTGTTTCTGTTTGTTAGCCTGCTGACTCTTGAAGCTCACTCTTGAAGCTGCTGGCTCTTGAAGCACTGAAGTTGCACTAGTACTTGCAGGAAAACTGTCGATGCTTGGAGACATAAAGCTGGATTTCCCCTTCCCCCACATGAGAAGAAAACAATCTGATGAAAAGAATAAAATCTTTTTTGTCTGAGCAATCTGATCACTACTCTACTTCATGCTGGAAAGGTCAAGGGAGTATTTGTGAATTCCTGTGCTATCATTTAAAATAAATATTGTAGCTCATGAAGTTACATTCAAAGTAATTTCCATGCAGCATAGAATTTATTGAAAAGTAGCATATTCAGAATCCATTTAAAGATTTCTCTTTCATCTTACATACTGTATTTATTCATGGAGATAAGTAGTGTTTAGATTATAGGAATTTTTCAGCCTGTGGCTATTTCACTTGGCACTCAATAGGTTTGTTTCCAGCACTTCAGTGTATCTGATAATGAATCTACCCTTGCAATCAGAATTGCAGGACCCTATATTTTCTTCCTATTTCCACTATTTAAGGGTGAAGGATTTTCTAAAATTGCCAGAGGAAACCAAAGGCAGCATATTTCATATTCTTCTCTCTTGCTTAACACATACTGCCACTGACAAAGCTCAAATACTTGATACAATACTTGAAAAGGGAGTTAGGTCCAAACGCTGTCTTTAGCTGAGGGGATAGACCTTTCTCTAGGTCTGCACCAACACACTGCTTCAGGCAGAGGCGTGGCCACAGCAGCTGGTGTGCAAGTGGCTGCTCACACTATTTGCCAGCCCACTTGTCACACTGTTTGCCAGCTCACTTCTGGTACAGTTTTGGCCTGGGTCAACTGGCGTGCTCCAGGCAACATCTGGGCACACCTGGGACATAACAGAGGGAAAGGAAGAGTCTCCATAGCCCACCTGGATGAGAGAATGCCAGAAATACATCTGAACACATGCTGTGCTGCATCAGCTGTGACTCACCAGTACATTGCTCGATTCTCCTGGTTACTGAAACTCCCCAGAGATGACTCCCCACTGCTTCCATCTCAGCTGGAATTCAAGATGTCCCTTATGTGCCTGTGAATATTTGCAAACAGCCTTTTGTTTTCACACTCACCCTTTTAAGATGTGAGAAAAGTCTCTTGAAATGCAATGCATAACCTTTAATGAAAGATGCTCTACATTGTTAGACTGGTCCTGCTTTTCGTACACTTGCTAATGCAAATATCACATTTTGTATGCTGCAAGATTACTGCAGTCGCAGAAGTATAGAAATACCAGAGAAACTGCCATCTGTGATGTTGAGAATCCAAACATACAGTGTTTATTCAGCTATGAAGAGTTTATTTTGCAAATACACATCTGAATATTTGTAGAATAAACTACGTGCAAAGTGTTTCATTTTGCCAGAATTATGTTGCATGTCTAATGCCTCCCCTTCCCTGTTTTGCTCATTCTTAAAGGCACAGAATGGGACAGTCTGACTTCTCAGTGGAGGCCATTTCTCTTCTTAAAAGATTTCCAGGGCTGTGGACTCTTTCTGATGTTCTTTCTGACTTGAAGGCTCTCTGATCCGTATGTGCTTCCCAGCCTAGAAGACCTCAAGGATTTCCAAGCTCATTCTTTTGCCATTTCTCTTCTCTTCTTGAAGGTAGACCTCTAGTAAACTGGGGTAGCTAGACTGTGTCCTAGAATACAGTCTGATACTAGAGAAACATTCACAAATATTTTTCCTTGTATTAATTTNTGTCCTCCCTACAAGTCAGAGGAAGCAGAAATACAGCGTGATACAGACAGTTCAACATCTTGATGATTTTGGATTAGAGATTAAAAGAAACAATTGCCTATTGTTAGATATCCAAATAAAAAACCTGCAAAACTGCCGAGCAACCTTTATTATTTTACTGGGTTTATAGATTCTCACTGCTGAGACATCAGAATATTTCTGTTTAGGGGAATAATTTACATTAGATCATTCTGGACCTTGGTATGAAGGGTCTTTCCTTTGGGAATTCACAAGAATGAAAAAGTGGACAAAAATTTAGATAGTCTTATATGAATAAGCATAATACCAAGATATTGTATGAAGAGCAACAAGGTTTTGAAATTTAGACTACAGATTTCGGTTTTTTCTACATCTCTAAAATGTCATCATTTTGACCTGAGCAATGATCCTCTCCAGGGATTAAATAGTTTTTATACAAGGACTTTGTGCAAAAATCATTTTCTAAATAAGCTGAATTTCAATATACATCTGTTTTGTTGTTTCTCGCTTGCATAATGTGAGGTTATAATGATGTGAAATTGGTGGTATTGTATAATTCCCAAAAATGGTTGCTTCAGAGAATATTTTTTTTCTGACTTCTTTGTTATTTACTCTCTCCACTTCATGTAGTAATACTTTCCAGTAGGTTTGTCACTGTCAGTTCCACTAACCCAGGGCAGTCTTGTCTGTAGCCCCGAACTACTCATTTTTCAACTTACTGTTCTAGAATATGTCACCCTTGCCTCTATTTGTTAATTAATTATATGCTAATGAAGTGCCTTTCTTTTATTCTTTTGGAAACAGCACCTTCTCATAATTTCCAATTTACTTATCTCCAAGTATATTGCATAAGTGCTGGGAAATATGCTGCAGGATCATTTAAAAAGAAAGCAAACAAAATAAATCAGCCAAAATAAAAAATCTGGATGCAAAAAAGAAATTTAAGCATTAAGACTGGGGAAAAATGCAATATCTTTGGTAGTCTAGATGCAAGTATTTTTCTTCTGCTTTGCTATCAAGTTTTTTAGCTCCATGGGTACTGCCTTTTTTTTTCTTTAACCCATCTTTACGGTTTTTAGCTCTTTAACCCATTTTGTGACAGATTCAAAAATGCTGTAGTTTCTGCTTTTTCTACTCACAGAAGGAAAATGATAGTTTAGTAATTCTTATGGCTCACTGTTAATTACAAGGAAAATCCCAATGATTCATGTGCTAAAGAGGTTTGGGGCACTGCTTATTTTTTTTGCTCAGAGTGAGGGAAATGAACCATTAACATAAATATATTTTTATTTAACCCCCATTTGAGTTTAATATTGGTGCTTTATTGATTTATTTTGCATCTAAAGGAAAATGAAACAGAGCAAAACAAAGAAATATTTTGTCTTCTTTGTGTCAGGCCTTTTAAAAGTACAATTTGCAATGAGCAAATAGAGTCACCGAAGTTTTCTTACAGCTAAAATCA
Organism: Ifrita kowaldi; assembly: GCA_013398055.1. Taxonomy (NCBI): domain Eukaryota; kingdom Metazoa; phylum Chordata; class Aves; order Passeriformes; family Cinclosomatidae; genus Ifrita; species Ifrita kowaldi. The sequence continues at coordinate 1,287,738 of VZRS01001690.1, forward strand.
GCTCAGATTCTTGGTATGTTCTTGAGGAATTCACTAAGATATTTGCTGCTTGTGCGATATTCCCAAATAAATATTTCAGACTGTGTAAGGGGAAATGTTTGAGAGCTGTCTTTGTTAATTTTCATTGTGGAGATTTGCAATCAAAGTTAGGCATTAATCTGATAAATGGAGTCCATATGCATCAGTTATTTCAAAAACTGTAAATTTATACAGATGAGATAAAATTCATTCTATAAAAGTCAGATATAAGCATCTCACCTGCTGATAACAAAAGATTAATCCTCCTTATTTCTTTTCTTGCAATTTAAATCAGGAGGCAATAGGTTTCCACTTTTCAGATTTTGTTCAAGGAAAAAAAATATGGAAAGAAATTTGACTTTTTTTTCTCAGAATGAAGGCTAAAGACTACCCTACGTGTTCACAAATCAGTCAAGTTCTCCTTTTAGAATCGCATTTCTTTTTAGGCAGCCCTTGATAATATTGCTTGGACAAGGTAAAATGAGGTATGGCAGAACAAAGACCAGCACAAATAATGCAGCACCTGTTCCATTCAATCTTTTTTAACTTTTTAAATGGGAATTATGAGGATACTAATCCCCTGTCATGTAACAGCTGGGTCATACGGAGGGTAAAATCAGTAATTGTTAAAGTACATCCTTAAGCTCACTTGAACAGTGTACACTGAGGCCCACAGAATTCAGCTCAGAAAATGGGATACTGTTGTAGAGTACAATACAGAGAGAAAATAATGAAGGTGCTTAAGGATGATGTTCTGCTAGGAAAGAACATTAGTTTGACATGCTGTTTTAGCTTAATTTAGTGCTCCAAGGAACAAAGAAATTGCCTTGTCTTTGTTACATTGCCTAGATGATCTGGACAAACAGAATAAAAATCACTTGGGTATCAACAGGGCAATGTAAGGGGAAAACAGACATCTAAATTAATATGAGTGAATGAAAGTGTTTCTACCTGAGCCAATTAGCTCCATGAGAAGCTAGGCTTTTTCTCACCTGCCTTGCAGTTGAGGTGATAGTCTAAGGATATTTATTTCATTTAACTTTAGTCACTTTAGTGAACAGAAATTACAGGAAAATAGCTTATTCCATCTTTAAAACAGGTAAAGGGTGGCTATTTCTCCTCTCACAAGGGGAAGCAAAATTTCCAAGCCAGCTAAGGGATCATTTATTAATTGCTTGTTCATTCCCATATTTGACCACATGGAGTTCCCACACTGGATCTCCTGTGACCCTGAGAGGCCTGGGTTAGCAGGCAGCTTGAATTGTGTTTGGCAGTGGCTGCAGCAGCTAATGCAGCACCAGATCCCAGCTGGTGCTCGTGGCTTTTCCACAACAGCTTTGGTGGCTGTGCCTGACCTTACGGCCAAAGACAGCATCCCTCACCCAGAGAGTAGGAAGAGATTTAAAGGAATTTCTCCCATTTTTAAGGCATCCATAACATTAGCCTCATGTATCGTATATCAGCCAAATTTGCTTCAACTTGCTTGTTGAACCTGTGCTGCCCGGCAGCCCCAAAGCACAGGCACAGGCACAGATTAAAGGTGAAACATTGACTCTGTGGCACAGAGATTGGAGTACTCAGACAAGGATCCTGTGACTTGAGCAAAGGCCTCTGTTTCTGGGGCTGTATACGAAATTTGCATGAAAAAGTTATTCAATAAAATCATGAGTCATGTGGTGAAATGTATGTCTGGGAAGCAGAAAATATGTGTGAGGATCCCAAACAGCCAAGCGACTAAGACCCATCCTGTCTGAGTGCCCATCCTGTCTGAGTGCTTTAATCAATATATGGCAAAAGGGCAACCCTCCTCTGGTCGTATCTAAAATGACTCTGAGGCATTCCTTTATACCAAAAATACAAGAGGGGTGTCTCAGTGCATTGACTTCTAGTTACAAATCTACTCATGCATAGAATCTAAGGTGTATGTATAGGCAACTAAGGCATATGCCTAAGACAGACAATTAATTTTAAGTATACTCCCCTTTATGGAAAGTTCTACCAACCAAACTACTTGTTTTTCAGGCAGTTGTCAGTCCCAGGCAGTCTCTGGGGCCTGCATTTTTCCTTTTCTTATGAAATGAACTGAGGCATCTAAATAAAATTCTATTGGGTTTTTTTTCCCCATCTGGTCCCTTTCCTTCTGTTTCATTAATTTATAAAATTTCCTTCTCTTCTTGTCAGGTGCTTTGTTCTGCGAGAGACTTGCAGTAGAGAATTAATGTCACAGAATGTGTGAAGAATTAATGTTGATCTGCTACTACAATGGTATTTTCAACATAAACTCTGTGACAGTACTGTGTAATGCAAGACAGGAGTCTGAAATAACTGTGAAATCGCCTAGCAATTTAAGGGTCACATTAGCTGCAAATAAATATGCTTATGCAAAGCAGTGGCACTAGGTACAGTGAAATATTGCCAAATAGGAGAGAACATCTCTAAAGAAGCTGAACAGAATTCGTGACCTGCATCAAATAAAAATCTCTTTAATGAAAAGTATATGAACTCTGTACACAGTAGCCTTGAACAGACAGTGCAGTTTTTTGGCAGATACTCATCTGATCATAAGTCATCCTTATCGAGCTCACAAGGGCACTGTCTAAAACAATTAATGTACTCCTGTCATGATTCAGGAGAAAATGGAGTAAGAAGTGCAAAGATGACTTTACATCGCTGTTTGGTATAGATGTGACTGAACCCCCCTCTGGTATATGATATGGCTGTCATCAGTTCAGGTCTGGTGTCTCCAGGTCAGGATGCATGATAATAGGTCTGAGTGGGTGCAGAGCAGGCTGTAATTAGAAACCTGGAAATGTGCTGCACAGTTAAATGCTGGAGAAGTTGCCAAAGAGAAGGTTAATGGGGTACTTGACCAAAGCTGGTGAGTATTGAAGTAGAGGAGTGAAACTTATGCATGCACCTGAGCCTAGGAGACAAATAAAACTAGTTCCATTGGCTCAAACTGCACTTTTCAAGATGGAATTGGAAAATATTTTGGGGACAGGGATGGGTAGATCCCTGACAAGCCAAAAAGGTAATGTGAGGAGAAGGAGGTATCTAAAACTAGTAAGAGTCCACTAGTAGAGAAGTGGGCTCCTACTAGAAAGGTTTAAATTCCTTAGATTTCTGCCTCTTTCCCTACATTAAGTACCACCTTATCCTACATTAGGCCAAGACAATGCTTCTATGGATGTGAAGAGGATGTACTTTGAGAAATCTGACTGCAAAGGCTGACGAGAGAGTGATGGCACAGATGTCTTTTGGCCTTCTAACTCATGTACTGCCTTCCTCACACTGGCTTGTGTAGTACTTGACTTTTTGTTTGTATAGTGGTTATTCAATCTATTAATAAAAATACAACACTCAAGAGAATAAAATGGAAGTTATTTTTGAGAGCTCTGTTCCGTAACTTCAGGATCCCCTGAGTTATACATTTAATTATCACTTCAAAAGGGTGTTTTACAATCATATTAATTTCTGACTGATAAAACAACCTGCTTCCCACCTAAAAGTTAATTTCTCCTCAAGTTACATTGCAACATTGAGCAATTTCTTAGCTGGCCTCTACAAGATCTCACAAATCATGACAGATTTTTTCAAATCATGAAAAAAATGCACCAAGAGCCTAAATCAGTATTTCAGGCATGGCAATACATAACTTTAATTTCAAAAGTACTCAGTGCTCAGAAACTCCCAGTGGCCTCTGTGTAAGCTCTCACTACTATGCTGAGTGTTTTAGAATAAGGTTACTTTTCAGATTCAATGATATTGGAGAAGCCAAGTTTGTATCTTCAAGTCCTAAATACTTTGAATCAGTTCTTATTCATTGTATCTCACTCATATAGTCGTAACTCCCTGGAAGTACTTGGCCAATAGTTTTGTTAGTTTCGGGATTTTTTTGTTATGCCACAATAAAATATTAGATTTTAATTTTTAAAAAGTCATAATATTGCAAAATGATAGAGAAGCCAAAAGAATAATTGAGTGTGAAAGTAGCTACAAAGTAGGTCATATGGCCAAAAGCAAATCTTCTGTTCTGCTATCATATTCTTACAGAAGTGCCAGTAGTATTAAGGGTATTTAAAAAATGACAAAAGCGAGAAAATTTTAAGTTAAAGGATGACTTGCAGAAGTGCTGAGTACCCACAAATCTGACTCAAGTCATAGGAGCTGCAAGCACTTAACACTGCTGAAAATCAAGGAAAATGTTATTGCTTGCTTTTAGCTTCTGCTGATGCGTCTTTACAATGCAATGATTTCTGACAATGAGAGCTCATGATTTCTGGTGACACAGCACTGTATGAAGTCCTCAAGCTTTGCAAAGGCGGCCACCGATAACTTTTTGCTGGTGTGAAGGTCTTGTTCCATGCTCACATCCCAGAGCTCTGCAGAAATCTTGGCATCCCGTTCATAGGATTGCACTGGTCTGGGCAAAGCAGAGGTTATGAACTGAACTGAATGAAATGCCTCCTGGAAGGGCTTCCCACTGTTCGAGGGGGATAGGCAAATACTTAACTGAAATGCCTAGCATAAACCTCTTGCTGATTACGAGAGACAAAAAGAGTAAAAGAATGCAAATAGTGCTCCCTCTGTCTTTTCCTTCTTGTCCCTGTTCCTCTGAGCTTCTGTCTGTTAAAAACATTGTAATATTGCTGCTGCCATCTGTTCACTTGGTGAAATTGGCAGCTATGAATCTAAGACAATTCAGCTGTAAAAAAAAGAATTATTTATTTCCCAAGAGTAATAGGAAGTTTGACATCATCTGAATGATACCTGAAAGAATAGGCAATAACATAGGAGAGAGGAAAGAGGACTGCTTTGTATGGAACAGCCTCATATCCAGAGATGAGCATCTTCCAATTTTTATATATTGAAAATTCCTATAATATGGTAGGCATGTGGAAAAGCTTGAATGCTTTTAGGTCGTTCTGAAAACAATTAAACCTGGTCCTAATTATTTTCTTGTGTGGGTATTTTTTTATTTTCCCCCCTAAACAACCATGAGAAAGGTGTCTGCTTTTCCATTCTCACACTCTTCCACTACAAAAATAAAATAGGATCAGCACTGTTGACGAGGCCATGTCATACATTAATTTGTTTTTTTAAAAACTTTTGTGCATGAGCTATACAAATAACAAGTGTTGGATTGTTGTGGACTAGAAAGTGAAATATCTCGCAGGAACAGTTGAACACTTTTCAAAATATTGCTGTTTTGAATGGCAGATTAATTGGGGAGAAGTTTAGTTTTTCTCTCTGAAGGAAGAAAAAAATGTAGATAAAATTCATTTTACCTGCCACCCTTGGAACTCAGGAATCAGTCATTACTGTCTCAGAGGAACACATTTAATTCTTAATCAGCACAGTCAAGGACTGCCATGAACCAGCAAGAGATGCAGGATTACATTTAGTTGAACTTTGATATGACTTGACAAATAGGTGGAAATTCACAGTGTGTTCACAGTATTAGGTGGACTGTTTATAACCCTTTGATATTTCTTCTCTGAGAGCAGTGACAAAGAACTGCTAAGCACATCAGAACAGTACAAAGCAGTCATATAAATGCACCATATTATTACTTTTCCTCTATGTAGAAGACATTGGAACTTCTTTATTAACTACAGAAAAATATAGAGCCTTATTTTTGTCCCAATCCCAGGAGGAGCAGGAGCATCTGTAATTGTTAGAGTGCCTTCTGTGCTAGAAGATGACTTCAGCAGAGGCTTTAAATGCTCAGCACTCTCAGTTTCAAGCCATTAGCATTCATCTCCCTCGAGGGAATATGGAATTATTACTCATACATGAAATGAGACACTGCTGAGGTTAGCAGCCCTCATAGCTCTTTCCAGCTTAGTGTCGAAATGAGCAAGTGTCACCAATATGTGTTTTCAACCGAGATTAAGAGAGTGCTTGAAGAGGGCTGTGCAAGGCAAGGTGACAACAGTCCTGGATGGCAGGCTTCTGCTCGTGGGCTGCTGATGTTGCCCTACCTGCAAATGGCTCCTCTCCTGTATTATGTTGCTACTTAATCTGGCTAGACAGGACGAGAGGGTGCAAAGGAAACCATGGAAACTCTTGTGAAAGGGAACTAACTCCTTGTTCAGCCTGTATCTGGGATGTGACATTAGATTTGAAATGGTGGCTGTCAAATTCAAATGGTCTTGTTCAGGGTCAATGTTCAAGGTTTCAGGGTCACCATGGGGCTGTGGGTTTAGATTGGTGGGGCCTATTGAACATATTTTTATAGGAGATGGGTCCCATATCTAGAGAAGGATTAAAACCAAACAGTGTTAGGCTGTCATCTGACAGTAATAAAGTGCCTCAGCTGAAGCTGAGGCTCTTGGGATACTACAGCAAGGTGAGAGAAATGCTTTAACTGATAATTTAGCAGAGTGACTTTCAAAAAGGTATTTGGATATAGCAAGCTAAGGGTGCTTTTGCTGTGCTATTCCAAAGCTTGTGCTGCCATACCTTCACTACTCTTAATACTGGTTCATGCCAGAATTAAGGCTAAGTATTTCTATCCATATTACAAGCATAGTTTGATCTCATAAGAGGTAACACAGCATCAAGAAACTGTGCCCAGACAGACGCCACAGTGAAATAATGGAGACTGCCATTTCTCAGTAAGAAATGCCATTCTCAGCACAGATATGATTCTTGACTGTATATTCCCACCATTATAATATAAAAGGGAGGAATTTTAATTAAATGGCATGTACTGGTCAAGTTTCCAGCTTCTGAGCTTGGCCAAACCTGCACCCCAGAGCCTGCACACAGTGTTTCCCAGAGCTCCTTCTCTCTCCATCACAGCACAGCAACAGCACAGCATAGTCCAAAAAAGTACAGGTACTTTTCCTTTGCTGTGTAGAAGGCAGACAGCTCGCACTGCTGTGCTGAGATACGTGGGGTGTTATTTGAGCATTATTTTTCCTTTTATTTTTTAGGCAAATCATTTAGTCAATATTGCAACGTATTTAACAAATATTTTAAGACTATAAAATCAAAACTAACTACAAGAAGCATTTTCTTATTTTCTCTGCTTTACCTTCCCAGTACATCATCTGCAGGACAAGTAGATCTTTGCCACTGTCAGTAAACCAGCATTGAAACAGTATGATTTCTGAGAACTGCAATGAACTTTGCATCAAGAGAAGGCTGAATTACTGAAGGATAAAGAAATATGATTACATTTTTTCTGTATAACATGTGGTCAGGCCACTGAGCTCACTTGTATTTCCTCTCATTCCTGGAAGAGAATTGATAATCATGTTGAGAATATTGTATTTAGTGTTTATCCAAAAAAACCACACAGTCCGGAATTCATATTCAAGTAAGATCATTGTAGGCTTTATATTTTTCTATAGAAAATGATCTCATGCCATTTCCATGGTTGTCTCATCTGAAATCATACAACTCGTGTTCAAAGAGCTGTGGGAAAGTGAAGCGACTGGATGGCAGTGAAGTGTAGAGGTGAAGTGGTGAAAGAAACAGTAATCATATAAATAATAGATGAAATTGCTTTAAGCGCAAGAGAAGAGTGATACAGTGTGTGCCCCTCAAGGCCAGTGTAGCTATGGCAACAATGATGCATGTACTGTCTTCATTGCAGATCAGCCATATGAATATGTGAGATGGACCATACACTCTCTGTACTTGCACTGTAGTCACTCTCTCAGTTGTTCTGCTATTGGTGAGCAGTCTTCATGTTTTGTCTTTAATTATTAGAATGTTTACACAATAACTCCAAAGAGAAGTCCCGTCTCAGTTACTAAGTCAAGACCATTTTCCATGAGAGAGGGAGAATATGGATGTGTGTGTGTGCTTGGGAACTGGACATGGACACCAGCCCTGGCACCCTTCAACCTCCCTGCTGTGAAGGCTCAGGTTTATGAGACACACCTCTTTTAGAAAGAACTGCTGTAGGCAATATTCTAGTTTGGTGTATGTATTTCACATCACTTAGATTACAGCCTAGAGAAGGAGGATTATTTTGTATATTCTCTAACTGCCTTGTACTAGCTTTGGCTGCAATTAGGGATGATTTTATGAGATTTCTCAGGACATGTAATTTCCAGCTGGCTCAGAACAGACTGACCTGTTCACACTGTGGATAGATAAAGCTCTTTAAACACTCAGTGTGCATGCCAGGAACCACAGAGGCATGAGGCTCAGAATTCATACCATGTGTTAACGCTCTGCATCTCATAATCAAAACTTCTTTTATCTATCTATTCCTTCTCCTCAGTTTACAAGAACTTGCTTGTTTTAGCTATTTAACAGCGTAGTTATGTCCCCATCCTGCTGATACTGCTATTGCTGCCAGAATGTAAATTATGTCCACTTTATAAATGCCAGTATTTTCAGTCTTCTTTGAATATGGATAAATAGCTAGCAATCCTTAAAGGTCAATTCATATTCAGAATTGCTTAACTTAATTACAGGAATAAATTTTGAAATGGCATTGTTCATCACCCTATGACACACACTGTCATACTCCATCATTTACATTGCAGGCAATAATCGCTTGTCCCTTTTTGGTCTACCCGTACTTTATAAATGAGAAGTTGCTTTTGAGGTTCACAGAACATCTGAAAAGTGTATGTTACATATATTCAGTCTGTCTCCCGAACTGTAAAAAACAGAGAATTTTTCATTCTTTTGAAAGCTTATGTTGCTATTTGCAGCACTGTCACTGTCTGAAAATACGGTTTAAAACAGAAATGTATCTGTCTGAAGAAAGGCAAATAAAGACAAAAATACACAAATGTGGCATAGATCTGTGGGATTTGTGTTTGAGAATACCTGTATTCCCTAAACCTATAGTCATCTAGAATTGTTTAGGGCCACCTGCAAGTCTGGAAAAATTGGAAAAAACTGGAGAGTTGCTTTGTGATAAACTCCATAAATGTCCTTCCCCAGCGAAATCCTAGATAAGAATCTGCTGCCTTGGAAGGACATATTGATCACTCCTGTCCTCTGAACTGCTGCTGTATTTTCCGGCTTGGGAGATTGTACCCTTGTGGTTTCTTAGCAGTAGGTGATCCACTAGGTCTGCCCTCTGCCACTACTCAATGGTAAAGTGCCTTTAGGCAGCAGGCGAAGAGATCCAGAGGTACTGCTGAGTCCAACAGATGGAATGACAGGGTTTGGTATTATTATAACCACTATACCACTTGAGTCTCCGGTTAGCTGTTTTATGTTCATGGATTCTGATGTCCCAAGTGGATGACAGTATTTAGTCATAAAATGTTCAAATAAATAATTCAGCTGAATTTGGCATGGTTCACGCTGTAGCTACATGAAGCCAGTTGCCGGCTTTTTCATGTGTGGTAAAATGCATCCCAAGACCGAGAGAACCTCAAGCCTCATCTTCCCAAAAATGTGAATTCAATTTAACGAGCCTGGCTGTCTAAAAAAAAAATATGTTTTCAGCACTTGAAATTTTACAAACCATTTCTTGCTACACTGCATAAAACAAGTCAATGACCCAGAACTGAATATTAGCATTTAATTGGCTATTTTTCCTCTAACATTTGCTGTTATGCACTTCTTTTTTTTTTTCTCCCCTTTTCAAAGCCCTAGGTACTGAAATGTGTGGGAGAGGTTTGAGATAAGAAGTTTTCTCATGCGATTGATCAGCACAATTTCCTGTGCCTTAGAAGTGCCTGAGTGTCACAAGGCAGCAGCAGCCTAGCAACTACTCACATTTTCCAGTGCCTCACTCTGGACTAGCAGTGCATTGGGTTGCTCCTCTACACTCCACATAATTAGAACATCTTTCCTCTGGATGTCTTTAATGAGAACAATGTCACCTTATAAGCTTTACCTGAGTAAGAGGCATTTCGAAAGAAACACTTGATGACACATAGCTCTCATTTGTACATCCTGCTCTCTGCTTTCACTAAATACCCAGCTGGGTGTTTGTTCCCTGGTCTGCTACATACTGCTTGGGATAAACCTCCCTCACAACTGCTTTGGTGGGGTTTTAATTGATCAATAAAATAAACACATGATTTATTATTATGCAACCATTTAACAGAGAATATCATGAGCAAAAATAAACTAAAAGACATAGAAAAGAATGTACTTGTTGCAATGGCTACTGCTACAAACATCTATTTTTAAGCAGCTCTCACATTTCTCAGTTATTCATTGTGTATAGAGACAAATTACACTGAAATCTGTTACTGCAAGGGTAGTTACTCCTTTTTTGCAAGTGACGTTTTATACATTGTATAGGATAATGCGATCATTCTAATACAAAACACAGAGCAGGACAGGAAAGAAAATTAAAGGTACCACAAACATTTATAGAAAAATTGTTTGAACAGGAAAATTGGAATTCAGAGCACATGTCCAATGCTGGTTTTTGTCTCAGTATTTCAACCCCATACTCATTATTCCATCTATTTCCATGAGAAGGAAAAAACACCCTGTGTAGGGAGACCTGTTGCATGCAGGCAAGCTGAATTTCTTTGTGTTTCTATCAGTGGACAATTATGGATGCTTATGAAAGCAGCAGTATAACGTTGTGCTTGGAAAACCACTTTAGAGATACGACGAGTGGATGGAAGTTGATATGACAGAGCTTCATTTCTGCTCCAACCCTCTCTGTGAAAACCTAATATAGACTAAACCAAATGATAAATACAGAATGTCTTCCTTAATATCAAATATTGATTAAATCATAAGAATAGAGACCTTGGCAGTCTATTTAATACTGCTGACTGTGTTCACTGAAAGCACTATGTGTAACTAGGTTTGGATATCACACAATATAGATCCAGATATTATCTTCCTTTGATGTGTTTATAGATGACTAAACTCTCAGGGAGGCAGTTTTAGGCATATGCCTTAAACCTCTCAGTCTTTAAATGATGTTAGGAAAACATTTTCAAGTACAAACATATTCATACAATGTTTATGGTTGCTGGTAAAATTGTTATGGATATACAGTTTTTACATGCTATATTGACATGTTGCCATTCTGCTTGCTCTATTTATAGTTTCCAAAGATTATACTTTAGGGGAATAACAGGATAGTAAAGGTATCCTGAAGTGGCAAAAGCGTCTATGCAAGTTGTAATGCTAAGCCTAGAATCATTTTTGTTTTAAACAAAATGGGAAGGGAAAATCAATCTGTCTTGTAGTCATAATGAGTAATAATTTTTTCAGATTTTTGTTGCAGTTGAAAACCAGCTTTGTTAGTTCAATGAAATGGTAGTAAGGATTATGAAGTAATCCTTTTTGATGAAAATGAGAAATATGAAATAGCATAATCATTTCATTTTAGCAGTTAGACATAACAGCTGCCAAATGCACGCTGTTGAGAAACAAAGGAGAAAAGGGGCACTCTCAGCTTGTCCACTTTATGAACACAGGTCAGAGACAGCTACAGCCTCAGTGGAGTAGCTCCTTGGAGTGCTTAATGAACTGAGAAATTAGTTTTTTTACTTTGGAGTACTCAACTTAAAAGAACACCTGGACATCCCTGATAATTTTTACTGCATCTGCGTCAATCAATGTTGCAGTGAAATGTTTATATTTGAAGCAAAACATTTATGGAGAAAGACTAATGTTAATCTGAACTGTATTTCAAATGCCACTACCTGTAAGGCAGTATTGCAGAGGGGGAAGTCTCCTTCAGCAGTGTGGTCTTAGAGAACAGATTTAGGACAATGCCAAGAGCATGGTATTAATATCTACAATACTTATGTTATATCATAATTTCTGGCATATTAAAAGAAGACTGCCTCATCATGTGTTTAAGTCTGAAAGCAACCAGATTGCTCTAACTGGCAGGATTCCTCAGAGATCTGCTGACCTACAGCACCAGCTGACACCATGCTAATTCAATATCTCCTCTTCCCTAGCCCTTAGTGATCTCCTGCGTCTTGGTTTGAGGGTTTTTTTGGAGGTGTGTGCTTGTTGGTTGCTCATCCTCTTCTTTTTATTTTTCTGCTTCAGATTAATTTCACTGGCTTTCATCAGATTAATCTCAACTAGCTGTGAGTTTGTATAGATGGAAAAGGAAGCTATGGGTGAGCTGGTCCCCAATACTCCTTTGTGAGTCAATGGTGAAGAACAGGATAGTTTAGTGTTTGAATATGTCTACCTGGCCTAGTTTTGATGTCAGCATTAGGATGCGATGCATCACATCTCAGAAGTATTTCTTTCCTTTGAATCCAGGGGGAATCTGTATGACTATAATGAGCCATAATTCATACATAGATGTCCACATTATTTGGTCAGAAGAATTGCACTGAGTGCTTTGGACAGAATAATAATAACAAAACAAACAAACAAACAAACAGGTCGTACTGCATATCCCATGTAGCATTAAAACTCCAGATTTGGTAGGAAGTTTGGAAACACAATCACACTTCTGAGGTCAGTTAATTTTTAGGGCTTCATCTTAAACCAGCTAAGTCAACAGTACATTTTTATGGCATAATGAGGTCTTACATGCACCCTGGGATTAAAATCTCTTGAGTTAATGAGGTATTTGGTGGATATGAAAGAAGTGTCTTTAAAGATCTCTAGGTAAAACTATTTAAGCCTCTTATATGGTCAAGGATTTAATGCCAACTTGCCAATCAATAGCACTTCTGCTCCTATCCAGGGTACAAGTTGAAGTAGAGTTCACTCACTCCACTTGGTTGCATTACAAGAACCAGAAATTCCTGTTGTGAGCAGCACCTCGTTCTGGTGGTAACTGAATAGGGCACCTTTTGCCACTTCTACATATTTTGAACTATGAAAAAATAGCAGAGTGCCAAAATTAAGCAAGAAAATATGTGCCCAGAAGGAAAAGAAACAAAAGCCATATCTGCTGTCATTTTATCTGTTTCAGTTGGCTGGCAAAGCAAATTCACAGCCTGAATCCCTCTTCAAGGTTGGGACCATGTCCTGTTGTTGCACTAATGGCATGAGCAGCCTCTCCTTTGTCGTGTGCTCATACTGAGAGGAGCACTGAGGCGGATCAGTCGTGGGTGGGGGATGCTGCTGTGGGCGCGGCACATGCACGAATCTGGGAGAGGTAGGTGGAGGGGCAGCTCCCTGGAAACTGCACGGCCCTTTTCCCCTTCTCTTACAAGAAATTTTGTATTCACTGACACCTCCCTTTTAGGGTTACTTTGAAAGCCAAACCTGAATGCACAGGTCAGTTAGGACTCAGATCAGGCAAAACACTCAAGTTCACCAGTCCTGCTATATTTACATGTGGCATTTTTGTCATTTAGGGCAAGCTTTAGCAGAGCTGCAGCCACAACCAGCTTTCAGACTGTGATCCAGATCACTCAACTGAAAAAAATAACAGCAAATCTCAGCTACTTCTCATTTGGAGGGAGTGGAAAACTTAGCCCAAATTCATTATTTGATGTTTCTTGACAGAAAACTTTTTGTGTGTGTGTGGAAAAAAGAGGAAAAAGAATCATCATTACCTTAAAAATATTTTTGTAGAATGAAGTTTCTTCTGCTCCTTCACCTTTGCTTTGCAGATATTTATCCTGCAGTACATGCCTGCACAACTAACAGAAATAAAATTTAGACTCATTATCTTCTGAGGTGGAACTAAATCACTGTAGCAGCACTAATCTAAATGAACACCATGGGGCAAACAGCAGTGAGTCAGCAGACCTTTTGCTGCAGCAAATTTTTCTTTGTAAGCATAATACTGTTTTCAGGATGAAAGTGTAAAAATTTGTTCAGACAGCACGCTGTAAGGCACATAGATTCTCAAATTCACATTAGGAAACTCAAAACAGATACCCTGTATCCACAAACCTTTCCCAAATTATTTCACTTTTAGAATCTACAGGACAGTGGCATGTAGGCAAAAAGCTAGTTTGTTGAATTAAACACTTATTGCTGCCACCTACATTGGATCTAAATTGATTGAGTAATTTAAATTACATTAATGGCCCACAGAAAAAAAAAAATCCAGATTTCCTAGAATACTAGAAAAGTGGAAATATACTTTCTAGCCACATGATATATTTTTGTCATGACATTAAGGTGTAAAATACAGTCTTCCAGGGCTATACTCCTGGCCACTATAGACAAAATTTGAGATTATGGCCTTTTTATCCATTGAACGTATAAAAAGTTTAATTAGCACACTCCCATTGAAACTACAAAGCTCTATTGGTGAATACTTTTTCAAGAGGCTTGTTCAATAGCTGAAAGAATAAAATGGTTTAGATCTGCAAATATTTAGATAAATTCTGCCATATGGCACATGGAATTAATTTGTTATTACTAGGAATAATTATGCTGGCTAATATCACACAAAAGAAATACACTTTCATGATATCTATATATTTATGCAAATTTTTCATCCTTCCGTTTCTAGGCACAAAAGGACTGGGATGTTGGGGCCCTATGACACAAAAGGGGGAACATTCTCCTTTGACTCAACATAAATGTGCCACAAGTCTATGGGCCTGCTCTTCGAAGAAAATAGTAATAAATTTTAACCCTGCAATATAAACTGTGGATGAACTGAATTAAATAGGTGTGGGCTACCCTGACTGAAGACATTTATTTGAACTCTCCAGGCAATGACAGGGCTCAGCTGCTTCCAAGACTAAGCTCTCAAGAAAATTTTGATCCCAGACACAGGACCAAAACATTTATCATGACTTTTAGTGCTTTTTCTCTACTCTGAGCATTGTTTAAAGTTTCCACACAATAGTGAGCATGAGGTTTTATGCAGAGAACAAAGAGTTCATTTTTGACAGGAACCTGAAGCCTTATTGATGAAATGAAAACAAATGATGAAACATCAGCAAAAGTTTGGAGTAATGAGGAAGAAGTCATTGAATCAGATCAGTACTTTCATCTTATAACATGGTCCCTTTTTTCAGTCCTATAAACAGGGAATGGTGGTTGGATGCCTGTTGAACACAGGGTAGAGATGGTGCTACGTTTTTCATCCCTGTTTTTAATTTTATGGGATTCAAGAAGCAACATTCAAAATATTTGCTGATCTATGACACCAGTATTAATGCTGTCAAACACACAAAATCCGATTAATTTAACAGAGATTATACGAGTGTTTTAGAACTGTTTTTTTCCCTCTGGAAAATGGAGGTTATCTTTAGAAAGTTGTTATTATCAACAGATTTTTCTTGTCTTATTAAACTGAGAAATCAGGTTCCCCTCTAGTTTTTTTTAATGCACCTCTGTCTATTGCTTCCCCTGTAACACTGTAGTGACATTCTTAGGAAGAAATTCTAATTGCTTTGGATTATGTTTTTAATTGCTTTGTTTAAGCCCATTGCACTGGTTTGTGGAAAATGCCAGATGTCTTTCGCAAATACCCACATCAAGAGCATTGCCACTGAGTCAGTCCCACTGTTTTCATCAACAGCCTTGAGGCTTTCCAAATTCAGATCAAAATCTGACACTCCAAAACTGGCCCTGAGAGTATTAGAGAAACATGAGATGACAGAACTCTGGCCACAGCTCTTGGAGAGCTGGGCCTCATGTGTCAGTAGGTTTAACAAGGATGATGTGGTTTCCACCATTGTAACTTGTTTTAAAGATTATTTTATGATGGTATTAACCCCTACTGGGAGAACTTTCCTGTACCCACACTAACATGTAAAACTTTAATTGTGTTTATACTTGGCAGTGCTATAGCCAGTTTTAAACTGCCATGTAAAATTTCAAGGGTACAGAATGTTTGCAGTTAAAAAGAATATTGCTTAACTGATTTCAAGCTCAGCACCAAGACCAAATGACATAGTCAGTGCTTCTATAAACATGACAAAACTCAGCCTACAGATGTAAAAGCTTACTCTTTATTTCAGTAAGAGCTGCATATATTAATCTGGAGGTGGAATATGTTTGACAAGGGCCTTGCTGGTGTTAGGAGTTGGACTTCTATGATCCTTGTGTGTGTCTTCCACCTCAGGATATTCTGTGATAATACGGGTCGTTATTACTTCTATGGGTGTTAAATTGGGGAATTCAGTATTGCTTCAGTATCAGTATAAGGTTTTGGTCAACATTTGTCATGTGTGTGAGTCCAGGTCTCCATCTTTGTGATTTCTGACGCAGTGTAGAGGCCCTGGCTCTGCAGCTGCTCAGACCATAGCTTCTGAGTGCTCTCTCAGAGGAGACTGGGGCCAGTTTGGATCCTGATGGAGAAGGATGCTAATTTAAGGCGAATGGGAACAAATTTTACTATCCAAGGAAGAGTCACAGAAGAGGCTTAGTACAGTTGGATATGGGGAGCAGGACACAGGAAGGCTGTTAAGAACTCCCAAGACACATCCTAGTGTGGGAGAAGGGTTTTTAGGACGAGTCTGAGCTGGGCTCTTCCCAACTTGCAGCTGGTGACCGGATCCCCAGTGAGGTATCCATGTAGCATGGATCCCCTATGACTGCAGCAAGTTTGCAAGAGGACAAAACATCTGCAGAGTTGCTCCGCCGCCAGGGGTAACCATAAGGATGTAGCCCAGCTGTGAGCAGGAGGCAGAATTTCTCTTCAGGAAATGCATAAAGTGCAAGCTGGCTGAATTGCAGTTGCTCTGGAAACCGTCCTTTGAGTATCTTTACTCTAGTAAGTGTAATTTCTCAATCATAACATTACCCTAATAATGGCCTGTGTTTTAATATCCCCTCTTACAGCCAAAAGAGAAAGGGGAAGGGAGAACTGCAGCTGATTGCAGATTGAAATAAGTGAACATACATTTACCTGAATACATAATACTGTAATAAGCACTGCATTAACCTTTATTTGAAGGACTGATTAAAATAACTGCAAATGCATGTATTTGATGGTATGGGTGTCTAACCAGATTTTTAAAAATGTCTTCTGTTTTGCCTTGGGGTTAAGATCCGTGCAAAATCCACTCATGAGCCTTGAAAAACAGTAACAGTAGAATGGTGTGACCATGGGATATTTTAAGGGACACTTCCAAATCCTGTTTAAGAAAAAATATAAGTTTATAAACCAAGCTATTTAAAAGGGCATAAATTCTTAGATGTTGTTTTTAAACTAATCCATGGCTTCTTTTTTCTTTTTGTATTCCTATAAGAATAAAAAGCCATCTCCTTCTGTATTTGTAGCAGCTTTCATGGTGTTTTGTTGTTTGAAGTAATTTCTTGTAAGCAAAATAAGGCTGGTGGGTTGTCCTTTTTCCCACACAGAACGAAACAGCAGTGGCATTGAAATGACAAAGAAATCATCATCAAAAGCTGCATGAGATTTATATTTTTTTCTTACAGTTGTTAGAGGGGATAAAGCTTTTGTTGCCAGCAAAGCAAGGAAATATTCAGAGGGGATAAATATCCATGGAAACATCTGTCCCTGAAGGGAAGGAAGGCAGAAGTCAAAGGCACGGGGCATGTACAGTTGGATAAATTAGTTCGTTGGTATTTAGGAGGGATGATTTCTAGTTTTGAAAAAAAAAATAGGAGAATCTTTGACAAATAAAAAGCTCTTATTGCAGGAGCAGAAGCTCAGACTTTTGAAGACAGATTGTGTGGGTGACAGATTAGTTGAGAGAGTCAGAAAAGCATTAAAGTATGCAGTAAGGAGGAGACAACAGAGCAATCACCAAACCACAGCATCTGATCTCTCGCAGATCCAAGCACCGAGGGCCACAGCAAGTACAGCTGTACTTGTAGCATTTTGATGCCAAGGGCATAGATAGTAACCAGGGTGTTTTGGAGATGTCCATGAACTGATGAAATATGGTAAGATCAGTGTTTGTGAACCTCAGTGATACATTTTTTTCTGACTAGGGTTTATGGATAGTGATTGTAGTTTATTCTGTAAGAAGTGGATTGGAGGAAAAGAGGTTATTAATTTAAACTCATGGGCAATTCAGAGTTATGTGGCCCAGGCTGTTGTACACTACAGCTCTGATTGGTGAAAATTAAAGGCTAAAGAGCTGTGGGCTTCTGTTAGAGATTACCAGATCTCAAGGCAGATTACAACAGCACAAACCAGTTCTTGAACATCCACACCTAACACCTGAGACAAGAAATGTCTTCTTTGGTGCACTCCTGACCATGGCATAATTCCAGGCTGACCCAGAGGACCCAGATGATCTTTTCACAAGACCCCCAGCCCCTGTATGTTCATGTACAACACACTGCATCTAAAAAGGACGCCCAAAACGGGGAACCCCAACAGGAGACATTAGGTTTTTGCCTTAAACTGCAGGGAGCTTTCTGGTAACATATTTAATCGAGAGATATATTAGTATGCTAAAGGTTTACAACACTTTTGACATCCAACTGTTTTATCTGAATATATATGGAGTGATATCCTGAATGACACATTCGGATGCTGTAAAAAACATTCATAAACTCTTCTTTGTACTGGTGATGTAATGATGATGAATGACATTTCTAGAGATTTCTCTCCCTCTTTTTCACTTTCATGGATGTGGTAATGTCGAGGTAATTTGAACAAGTAGTCTTTTTTTCCACTCAGACACTTCAAACTGTGTTTAACAATAAAAGCAAAGGGGAAGGCTGCTTGGGTTTTCATTGCACACTGCAGCGTGCTGGAAAATAGTCATTTCAAGGACAGGTAAACATAGAGAAATAAAGAAATTCTGCTGATGCTTTGCTTCTGGTGACAGAAGTTTGGCTTTCCTGGTGTGCAGAGACACACTATTTGGATTTTATGTCTTTTAAGGCTTGAAATCCCCTACAATTTAAAGCACAGATTTGACTCTGACATGTATTTATTTGTTTAGTGAAATAAACCTTGTCATATAATCTCTAGACTGCAGAAGAATATGTAGTAGTTCAGCTCCATGTATATACCACTTAAGGTGATTCAGTTAAGGCAAATTATCATGTCTAAGGACTATTTATAAAGGCATTTATTATTTTCACTGTTTAGGAAACAACTTTGTTTGGATTTTTTTGCAAGGATCTAATATACATCTATATAACCTTATCGGGTCTTTATATTACTGGATATATATCTCCAGCCTTTTTCACTTGGATATTTGTATCCAATATAGGACCTTGCCAACAGCTTCCCCTGTCTTGGCCTCAGCACTGTGTCCTATCCTGGAGCTTTCAGCAAGTTCAAAAGAACCTGAATCCTAGTAAAAACTTTGTCTTTTGCAGCTATGAGCTTGCAGTGACACGTGCCCATGTTTCAGAGCATGAGTTTTTGATAGCCAAGCATTATATAGTGTATAAGTAAACACATATTTGTATCTTTAGGGGAAGCATCCCTCTTTAACACCAGTGTTTTAAGTCTCTCTTCCCACACCTCACTTTTCAAAGTTCTTATGTCAAGACCCCACTGCTGCTGCTTTAGACCTGCTTGGTGAGACTCACTTAATCTAACTGTAATATCTTAAAATCTATGCATTTATATCCTGGTTTCAGCTGGGATAGTGTTAATTTTCTTCCTAGTAGCTGGTACAGTGCTGTGCTTGGGATTTAGTATGAGAATAATGTTGATAACACATTGATGTTTTAGTTGTTGCTGAGCAGTGCTTCACACTAAATCATGGACTTTGCAGCTTCTTGATCCCTGCCAGCAAGAAGGCTGCAGAGAAACAAGTAGCTGGGAGGGGACACAGCCTGAACAGTTGACCCCAATGGACCCATGGGACATTCCACACCATAAGGCATCATAGTCAATATATAAACTGGGGGGAAAGCTGGCAGGAGGCCACTGTTCTGGAATTGACTGGTACCAGTCAGCAAGTAGTGAGCGACTGTTTTTCATTTGCATCACTTGTTTTCCTTGGGGTTTATTTCTCTCTCTCTTTGTTATTTTCATTATTATTAGTAGTATTATTTTCATTTTTACTATTATTGTTATTGTTGCTGTTAATGTTATTGTTATTGTTATTATATTTATATTATTAAACTGTCTTTATCTCAACCTGCTGGTCTTCTTACTTATACTTTTCCAGTTCTCTCCCTTGTTTCCCAGGGGAGAATGAGTGAGTGGGTGCGTGGTGCTTAGTTGCCAGCTGGGATAAAACCACAACAATTTACATCTATTCTAAATGTTTGTCTAAGCTAAGTAGCACTGAAAGTGCATATTTCTTCCCATTCTCTGCTACAAGAGTTGAGACAATTAGTTGAAATGTGTAACCTTTGATTCCTTACTTGCCACTAAATGGAGATGAATCCCAACCTCTGCTTTCACACACTCCATTTCCTGAGCAGCTGCTTGTTTTAGTTCACTCTACAGTTGTGTTCACTGCACCATCTGTAATCTTCTGGCTCTCAGTTATATTTGCATCAGCCTGAGGAGCCTAGAAACATCTTTATGATGAAGTACTCTAGAGAGCACTCAGAGCCTGCACCACCACAGAGCATCAAGGTGCTCTGTGTGGTGATATCTCGGGTGACAGAAGCAGTATTGTTACCTTTGCACAGCGATGCATCCATGCAGGCAGGGAGTAAGCTGTGTCCTGCTTCAGGTTGGTATCAAGGATATATTGCTCCCAGTTCTGAAGCAGATTCTATCACCAGTGTCTCTGAGCTCTATGCAATGGTCTGCATGGTGTAGATACTTTATTCTCCTATCCCTTCAGTCCTAATAAATCACAACACAAAAGTCAGTGGATATATTGAATCACATACTATCCCCAAAAATACCTTCACAGCTCCTCATGCTGCAGGTTGCTACTAATTCCTCAGAAATTATTCCTGACTTGCATTGTTGAAAATGTAATCAGCCTGAAGATGAGTGTGGGTGTAAATGAAGCTGCTGCAGTTGATGATATTTTTGCCTCACTTGCATGTACTGATTTAGGCTTTCTGACAGTTTTTCTACAATAAACAACATGTATTAATGACTTACTAAACAACCACAGAAGACTCCATTTACCTTGTCTTTGCTTCCTTACATGGGTCACCTATTTGTCATCAGCATGTCTTCCTCTGCAATACAAGCATTTATTGGATCCCCAAATATATCAGGTTGCATCATGACTTCATTCATAAATAAAACTTGCTGTTGTGAGGTGGGTTTATTTAAGGAGGTGGGAGGGAAGCCTTGTTATTATGCTTTTGACTTGCTAAACATTGTGAAATGTGTATTTATGTTTCCAGGAAGAAGTTTGAGTTTATTTTAGGCACCAAAGGAAATCTTGGTGCAAATTGACAGCTCATTACTTACCAGGATAAAGTTTCTCACTCAGAGAGGGGCTGAGCACTGGAACAGGCTCCCCAGGGAAGTGGTCACAGTACCAAGCCTGACAGAGTTCAAGAAGCATTTGGACAACGCTCTCAGACACATGGTGCGACTTTTGGAGTGTCCCAGGCAGGGCCAAGAGACGGATTCGATGATTCTGATGGATCCCTTCCAACTATGATTCTATGATTCTTTGTGAAAGTAGGTATCTGGAAATGTTTTTCCATCGCTGAATTTGCTATTTCCAAAGGAAAGAAAGCTTAAAACATTTTTGATTCAGAACCATCAAAATGCTCATTTCAATTCTTTCTGCTCCCCCGATATCTTGACTGGAATGTTTACATTAGATATTAATGTAGTAAAATCCAATTTGAAACATTTAAAAAATTAATGTAAAAGTAAATATATTTGATATTATCAGAACATAGCAAGAAAATAGCTTTCACTTATTTAATTTACACTTTGGGCATAACTGGCTCAAACTCAGGAAATTCTTTTAATAAAACTGCCCTTTCTGACAGAAAACTAAGTTTGTTTTTTTCCCTGTTCATTCATATACTTTTTCACAGAATTTTTAATATTGTCCTTTATATTTTTTATTGCAAAATAAGAGACATTCTGCTACAGTTGGACTTTGTTTCTAATTAGGTATTGATGGTTCTGTCTAGAAATTTAATTGTCATGATTTTGCTGCTTTTCTTGTCATTTTTTGATGCAAAGAATACTTTTAACTTCTGAAAAACATACTTCATTGCAAGATACATGGAAAAGGTAAAGGAAAAGGAAATCAAAAAGTAAAAGGAAATGGAAATGGAAATGGAAATGGAAATGGAAATGGAAATGGAAATGGAAAGGGAAAGTATGTGTGCCTCTGCAGAATGACTTATTTTTGTTCATATAACACAGTACTAAACCCTATCTCAGTAGAATAGGGAAGATCGTCTAGTTGATTAGTGTCACTGGAATGTGGGGAAAAAAGCAGGTGAGAGCTTCCTATTTATCCCCTGTGAAAGAAATTTTGTGGTAAAGCACCACTGAAAGAGCAATCTTTTTTAAAATCAAAGTATGTCACTTCTCCCTCTCCCTGATGACATAAGAATCCCAAGTAGGATTTCTGAAATAAGAAATCAGGAAGATGAGTCAGGTGGCTGAACGTTTCCAGCTTTTACATTTATTTCTTGTGGAATATTGTTATTAAAGACAAAGTGGTATGGGAGTACCATGAGTAACAATTCTTTTTTATTCATTGTGAGGTTTTAATATTAATTCCCAAGGCTACCAAGGTGTGACTTGAAACAGTTGTGGAAATTCAGCCATATGTTGCACAATTGGAAATGGCTAGCAGAAAGCAAAATGTGTCTTGACTCAAAATGAGGCATATCAATGAGAAGTAATCTGTGATGGAATGTCAGAAGAGACATCATAAAATTGTCATTTTCCTTCAGTTTTGCAAGAAGATGTTGAACTGCTTAGACTGGAAGGAAGGGAGACTGTTTTTAGAATTCTTAAAGAATTAATTGCAGCACAACGAACACAGGATTTCTTTGGTTTTTTGCTGGAAGGCTGTTTCTGGAATAGGTAACTCTGAGACTATCCAGTTTTCTCTTTTGCTAAAGCTTAGACACCTTGGAATGAAGGTTGATGTGTTGGTCTTAAAACAAACTGCATACTCATATAAAAGATAGTTCTACAGTACTCTGAAAATGAAAGCATAAAAAAGTGATTGCTTGTTGTTTTCCTGTACAGATTTACAGTTGATTTGCCTCTCTGGAAGGCTGCAGGGACAGTGGAAGCAACACACTCCAGAATGGAGCAAGGTAAGGCAGCTATGCAAGGAGATTTAGAGAACTCCAGTTTCCACAGTGCATTTTTAGTGCGTTCCCAGCAAGCAAAACTAAGAGAAAGGTGTCTGGCATGGTGGCACCGTTCACCTTAGCAGTGAATAGAAGGTGTGGAAGAACACCTAGTTTGGGGCTGATCTCTATCTTCTGTGTAGTGTCAGCATACAGTGACGGGAGAGACTCATCCAGCTCCACAGCTCCACTCAGTGCCAAACCCAGCATAGTGGTCAGCTAATCTTTCCATCATGGTATGACAGGGTCGTGCAAAACACTGCATGGAGAGTTTGAGCACTGTTACAGAAAAAGAGGCCTTTTTAACTCTTCAGTTGGGTTTTGGAGGAGCTCTTAGAATCATAGAATCACAAAATCACAGAATTTTTTGTGTTGGAAGGGACATTTAGAGGTCATCTATTCAAATCCCCTTGCAACGAGCAGGGACATCTTCAACTACACCAGATTTCTCAGAGCCGCATCTAACCTGACCTTGAAAGTTTCCAGGCATGGGGCTTCTACAACCTCTTTTTATTTTATTGTCTCAGTTCTGTGAAATTTCTACTCACAATGCCTCTTTCAAGGAAAGAAAAGAGTAAATATAAATAATCATATTATCTTAGTGATCAAATATTAAATTCAGTTTTTATATAAAACTTAGGCTATTAAGCCTGCCTTTCTTTTTCAATGGAAAGATTCTGAAATATATAGGGTTTACAAGAGTAAAGGAAGGAAAAATGCATACCTAGATTATAAATTTCAGTGCAAGTTTTCTTTATGTTTTTCTCAGCCCATGCTAGAGTATCTCTCTCCAACATCTGGAATGTGCAGCATTTTTCTTCGATTTAGTTATATTAAGAAAAAAATTCAATTCCTGATTTATAGCTGTTCCTTTTGTAGGTAATGCACAAAGAGCAGAATTCTTGCTTCCATAACTGGTGATTCTGCAGTGCTGGAAGTACTATCAGGCTTTCTGTCTGACAGTGAGGGCAGGAAGTGAGGCACCGGCTCTGAGGAAGACGAAATGCTGAGTGTGAAGTGTAATTTTTTTTTAGAGATCGTTTCTAGTGTTTTGCCCTAAGGAACACTAGGTTTATTTTTTTATACTTCCTTTTAGTCTGGAAGATAAATCTTAAATTTTTATATTTAAACCAGAAGGTATAGAAATTATACTTATCTATATTATCACATATAGAAAGTAGATAATATAGGAAGTATAGAAATCTGGTAACATGTACTCAGGAAATAAGTTTATGTTACATCCCTTCATGTGACTGCCAAGTTACAAAGATGATCAAAGTTAATCAGCAAAGCTGAGAAGCACTTGGTGAACTTCTGTAATAGTATGGCATGGTACAAAGGCGTATCTAAGAGTAACTGCCAGTAAGGATTATGTCTGCTATAGAGAATATCTGTGTTCTATACAGATTTTATTTTATGTTCAAAGGTTCTTAGATTGGTGTGGTGAAGCTACTTTGGAAGATTACAAATATTTTATTCTGCTTTTGTGCTGGAATTCATACATTAGTATTCCTACTTTTCATTATTTCAAGTGTGCGTGTGAAACCCTGTGAAACTGAGGAGGAGGGTGAGTGAAAATGTGTAAGGGACATGAGGCAGTAGGGGCTGAGAGTGTGGTTGGGTTGCAGAGCCAGGTGGGAGGTTTCTTGAGTGGTGAGCCTGAAGAGGCAAGATTTCAATTAACAAAGTTAACAAATATTCTTTTCCATCTTTATAAAAATATATATAGAAAAAGCTTACACAAAAGGACTTCAAGACAGTACTGATCAGTGATAGGCTTTAAATACATACTTTGGTTTGTGGGCAGCTCATCAAGGAAAAGCTGTAAAATAGGTCTGGGAGCTAATAAATATCCCCTCGTGTTTCTATTCTGAAGAGCAGCCTCAAAACCTGAGTGTCAGGAGGAGGATGTGCTCAAGGGCACTGTGGGGATTTGGCCATGCTGAGGGTGGTAGTGCCCTGTTACATCTCCTGCACATAGGTCGGGATGATGCCTTAAATTTTAACTTTTATATTTTTTAAATCCTGTGCTGCCTAGTGTATAACCCTGAAGTTTCTTGTGGCCTGTTAGCTGCTGTTCTGTCATGCTGGTTAGACATAAACAACCTCTCTAGGCTTGCTCTTCAAGGACACCAGGCCCCAAAATGTGTAAACTAAAAGCCTTTGAAGGTGGGGCAAACTTGGGGTAATTACATCATGAACTGAGGTTATAATTGGAGAGTTAACCCTGATATGCAAATAAACCAAACTTATAAAAGTGTCAAGAAGCTGTGACCTGGGGTCCATCTTGGGTGTAGCCTTTGGCCTGCCCAGGGGGTACCTTTGAAGGCCCTTCAAATAAATACCTACCTTTATTCTCTTATTCCTGTCTCGTCTCTGTGTTTTAGGTGGCCACCTCAGGCATCAGGGAGGGGTGGAATATGGGCAGAGCAGAAAATTTGCATTAGCAGCATTGCAGAGGAATACCAGAAGGCTGAGACTACCTCTTGGTTTGCAAGGGAAAACTCACTGCCAATTTGTAGGGTCTGGGGATGTGCTCAGGGCAGCGAGCTCAGCTCCTCTGCAGAGGACACAGTCTTGTGGTGTACTAGAAATGATGCACCCATTCAATAAATGACACTGATGAGATCTGAGGGGAGGCCATCCAGTACCTCTCAGCTGGCCAGATTTGATTAGGGAGCTGTGAGGAAGCTCTTGCTGGGAAGTTTTATAGCAAATAATGGCTGACTCAAAAAAAATATCATGGAACAAGTGAAAAGCTATTGAGGTCAGCACTTACAATAATAAGGAGGCCTTTTAATTTCTTTTATTGTGATCGGTCCTATATTTGCTGGCAAAACTCTGAACTACCTGGGATGAAAGTTTATGCCGTGTTTGCTGTAAAAGTGTCAGTTGAGTGTTCTTCATCTGCTGATTTGAATGCCCGGGAATACAAACCCCTACCCTCAGAGGCAATCTACCTTCCATGCTTTACGAAAATGAAAGCAGATTGATTTTTGTACAGTCAAGGTTTCATGTATTCCTTAGCAAGGGTGATGCCTGCCATCTGTTCTAGGACAGAGTCAGAGCCTCTGGGGCTGGCAGAACATGCCTGGACTAAATACTCTGTAAGAAATGGCAGAAACAGCCTTCATTATGTTTGGTCAAGGAATGGACCTATAGCATCCACCAGTGCAAGGTGCTGCTTTCTTCTAGAAATTTCAAAACTAAGGCTGTTTGTGGGAGGTTTAGGTTGGCTGTTAGAAAAGGGTTCCTCACCCAGAGGGTGGTTGGGCACTGGAACAGATTCCTCAGGGAAGTGTTCACAATATCAAGCCTGACAGAATTCAAGAAGCATTTGGCCAATGCTCTCAGGCACATGGTGTGATTATTGGGGTGCTGTGTGCAGGGCCAGGAGTCGGAGTCAGTGATCCTCGTGAGTCCCTTCCAACTCAGTTTATTCTGTGATTCTGTGATTTTGTGAAGCTGAGTAATACATTTAACTGAGAGCAGCACAGCTGTGACTATGCAATGGGAATGGGATGGAGGAGGTCAAAAGCAGTGAGAAGCTATTTAATTAGCAGCATCTAATGATAGGCTAAAGCATTTCCTCCTGTCTCAAAAAGAGTGATCTTTCATATGTCGAGTTATTTTCATGAGAAAAGCAGCAAGGTCATTGCATCTTCACTTAAGAGAATCTGAAACTTGTCAGATGGGGAAGAAGAGAGGAGGTAACTATTTTAAAGGAGAAGAATGCACACTTTTTAAACAATCTATGAGTATTGGAAAAGGACATTAAGTCATAATAGGGCTGTTTTTCATTAATGACAAAAGTGCACCTATTTCTTCTCATCAGGATTTCATATACCAATGAAAATGAGAAAACAAAGATGACATCCTGAGCCTACTGAAGTAAATTAAAATACTTCCAGTTACTTCATGGGGCCATTTTTTTCTCATTACTAATGTTATCAGCAGAAAAGTATATTGAGAGAGGGGCCAAGATTGTGGTGGCAATAGTCCTCATCTGACCTGAGGCATGTAGACAAAATGATGCTAGACAAAATGATGCTAGTTAATGTGTACATAAAGAGATGAGAAACCTTACCATAATTTAACTTTCCCCACACTGAATTCCTCACTGAGGGCAATGAGAAAGTCCTGACTCCTGGATTAACCACCCATGTTCTTATATCACTAAGGTCCAGAGGAAAAACAGAAATCTTTGCCCGAATAAAATAATCTATTTTTTTGTTGTTGTTCTGGAGCACTGTGATGTTGAATGATAATGACTGTGTCTAATTTAAAGTTGTTTTCTATATTAAACCAGTGAATTAACAGAGCAAAGAACTGGTTTGGACTCCTTACTCTGAGCTGCTCTTGACTCCTACACAATTTTGAGCTTTTTGGAGATGATGTTTTCAAATCTGAAGAAAAATAGCTACAAGTAGGTGCAGCCTTGATAGTTAAGACAGTCAGTCCCTCCTTATATGTTTTGTATGATTCTGCACAGTTTAACAATGCTTAATATAGGAGGGAAAAAGTTTAAGTCTAACAGAAAGTCTAGACAGGATTGCACTGGATGGATGTCAGTATTACTCAACAGCCATCATCAGGCAGCCTTCTCCCCTTCAGTATCCATGTCAGCAGCAGGAATAATTATAGCCAAGTAATGCTGTTACAAAAGGAGGTTTTAAAAGGGAAGCTCTCTGTCAGGAACAGCCCCCACGTCTTCCATTTGACCCAGACAAGTAATTTTTCTTTCTTTCATAGATCCTGGGGAAAAATTCCACAGCTGTTTCTTTCCTCAGAGGCTTGTCCACTACTCTCCTGCTGGGATGTAACCTTCTGCTTTGGCTTTAGCAGTGCTGTGGCTGTGAACTGTGATAATTTTACCAGATGTTTATGTCTTGTCATTGAGATTAAAGACTTGAATTTTTCCCAGCCACTTCTCTTCCTAATTTGCTGAGGAAAAACTGGTTCTCACAGGCATTGCAATATTCAAGGTCTAAGCTCTGTTTATGTAAAGTAATGTAAAAGTATGGTATAAGTAGTGGATCTTAGAAGGCAAATAAAGGCCAAGGAAAAACTTAACTTAGAGAAACCATGTCCTCTTAAGACTATTGTAAATAACAGAGGCTGCAAAAATATTTTGCCAGGTCAGCTCATTTGACTTATATTTCTCTCTTTCTCTCTTGCTGTTTTCTTTCTTGTTTCTTTTCTCAATAAGATTTTAAAAATGGAGATTCTGGCACAAGTCGTGTATCTGTACGATTGCCTGCATTCCTGATAAAGCATGCTGCTTTCTGTGCTGAAGTTATATAAGAAAGTAAAGCTCCCTATATTCAATTCAGTAGCTGAATCTCTTCTTATGATGCAGAACTTTTCCCCCCTCTCGTCAGAGTGTTGTTGAGGATCCCTTTGGATAAAGAAAAATGCCAGATTCTTTCTCTAAAAAAACTCTAGATCAAATTTGACATTTGTAGGACACCAAAGCCTGTCTCTGATGTGTGCCTCTGTCTCTCATTCACAGAAACATTTATCCCTGGTTCTTTTTCAGTTCATGCTTCTTACTTACAAGGATGTCCTATGCTTCTACCTTTACAGGCATTATTATACAAGGCTACATTAAAAAAACACATAACTTTTCTTGTGGAAGTGATTAAGAAGGATTCACAATCTGATCCCAAGTCAATCTTGACTTCACTTTCACAAATTTTAAACCAAGTCGGGGTTATGGCAACTTTAACATCTATAATTGTATTTTTTATTAACTCTTTGAGCATCCTGCAATTAAGGTACCATACTTACGCATCTATCCATATTGAGAAGAATAATCAAAATATTTTATCCATATTTAAGTATGAGAAATATCTTGGTTACAATTAAGTATGATTCACAACTCTCTTACATAATACTATATTTAATCACAAATTCAGCTGGCTCATTCTTCAAGTTCATTTGAAATACATATGAGATTTCAGTATACCATTACAGTCACTTGGAGAGTCTCCCTAGTCATTAGCAGCTCTCTGACTTAGCCAATTAATATAGGTTAAATAATAAATTTTGTTAACTTCCCCCTGTCATCTCATAAGGAGAACTCAGAAAAACAGGATAATAAAAATGACAGCTTTTTTCTTTCTAGTTGTCTAATCAAACCCAACTATTTAAAGACTCACTGAAAGCACAGAATAAATTTCAACATGCATTGATTCTTAAAATTTCACTTTTAAAATAAATAGATTGGTTGGTCTACTTATTACTGCTTATATCAATGAAATCTTCCAAGTGATGTTTGTTCTGATTCCTTATCTATTGGTTTCTGACTGTCTTGGGATGACTTTTTGATGCTGTATCGCCTATTGCCTGCTCTATGCCCAGACATGAATCCTGTGCCTTTCTGTGTCTTTAAGCCAGACCTGAGAGAGGGGATGGGGGGAAGGTGGTGGAATTCCTTCTTCACCGTGTTCAAAAACACAGATAACTTGTTTGCTCGCTTCTCAGCTCTTGGCTTCTGCAGCAGGGAAGAGACATACATTCCTTTGCTTTATAGCTCGCTTCTTGTTCGTTAGCTGAGGAAAGAGGTTTTCCTGGGACTTTGGCTTCATCTTCTTCTTCTCTTCTGGACTGTTCAGCAACTCCAGAACATCACCAGGAGGCCCTACACGGTGGCTCAGGTGGGCCCACACCGAACCCCAGCTGAGCACAGAGAGCAGAGCCATCACCTACAAAGAACTCTGAAACTACCCAGGTTTTCTTCACAGTGAGAGGTTTTATTATTTAACATTATTCATTCTTTTTTCTTCCATGCCTACATGCACTTTACTTGTTAAATAATTAGTCTTTTTTTCACTTTCCTCTGAGAAATTTCTTTCTGGACCTGGTGGGGCAGGGCCTGCTGAAATCTGCCTTCTATCAGAGGGACATTCTTTTCGGACATTTCCTCTAAATTTGTCTCAAACCAAGACACTGACTAAACAAGATCTGGCCTTGCTTTTAATCTGTTTTTGAAATCAGACTCATCCTGTAAATTATTGCAAATATTGCTATCTGGGCAGAATAATTCAAATAAGAATAAAAAGTAAAAGCAGGCAGACTATTAAGATGTATATAGCTGTTTCTGTCTTTCAGAGTGTAACATCCTTTGACATCATTTAAAAATCAGTTTATTGCCTAAAAATTTGTGGCTTATTCACAAATAAATCATTATGCATATAAACCACAATGAATCTAAAAACAAAAGGCTTTCAAGAAACACCAGGCATTAAATTAATTGTTAGGAACTTTGTTTCAGTTTCCTTTGTTTCCTGTCTATTTTTAGCTTCAGATATTTCTAGAACTAGACTAAAATTAATATGACATTTTTCTGGTCATTTTTTACTGGGTTACCAGTTTGGCAAGTGGTTTGTTTTCAACAGGATTGTTTACTTCACTGACTCACCAGTATATTTTAGTGATAAAAATTTGGAAGAAAGCCATGGTTTGTGCTAAAATTGTAGCAGGTGTAATCACAGAGTAATCAAGGTAAGTCGCTGTCCATACATAAACACAGTTGCTGTGCTTATGTTTGTGGCCAATGACTTTTAAATATTTGATCACAATTAAAATATCGAACACTATTCCGAACTCTCTTGAAAGGCAAGGAAGTCTTGTTCCCATTGTTGCAGAAATGAGAAGATGAACACAGAGAAAATAAGTGATTGCCCAACAAGGACCCATAGGGAAGGGTTAATTCAATTTATATATTCCCAATGTTGGTTCAGTGTCTTCACCATGAGAAGGTAATTCCAGTTCTTTCCATTCTCATAATTTTCATCAGCCCCATGTTATTAATGTTTTAGGATAAAAAATATCTTAGTGGTAAAAATAAAAATATTATGACTTATTTTTATCAAATCTTAGCATCTGAAAACTTCAAACAGGAAAATGACCATGCAGGTTTCAAAATCTTTATTCAAAGGATTCATGAGCCACAAGCCATGCACCCAGGCAAATTATAATATCTGTTCTTTCATGGAAAATGAACCATTGGTGCCAACTCATTTTAGTGCTTTAAGCTATACCAGACTTGAAACTGTAATAATAATAATAAAAAATTAATAGGAGGTTGAAAGTACCAGTATGAAATTAGAGAAGGAAAAAGTGTACAGAAACCATGAACTTTGCAAAAGAAGATTTCGTTTTTAATCAAACCAGGAAATCAATGTAAATATTATGACAGAGCATGATGAAATGCCTCAAGATCAGTGTTGGAGTTTGGCTTATGCTTGGGCTAAAGATGCATAAAGATGGAGAATTAATTTCCTGAAATAACCTTTTGAGATGTCTGAGCATTTAGTTATTTATTGATAAAAGAAAGTATGATACACCAGAAATATTATTAGAAGATTTAGTTGGGATTTGTCTAACTTTGCACATTAAAAAGTTACCTTCCTTGACTAAAAGCCTTGACTAGGTTCTTCTTATTACCAACCGAGAAAAAGTCACCTCCAAGGGATGATATAACATGTAGTTTGGTCATCTATTTCAGGATGGGATGAATTCCTGTGTGGAAGTGTCTCTTTTTCTCTTCACTTATTACAGAGGGATCCTTGTTCAACAATACTTGCTGAACTAGAATCCCATGAAATGATTTCTCTGGAGTTTTTTAGGAGAATATCCTTGTTTGAAAGGGGATTGCTGTTTGGTCCTGAGCGTGGTCTGGTTTTCTAGCCTTTTGGATGAGATGTGCAATATTTTCTAAACCCAGCAGGTGTTAATATAAATGAATATCTAAAAATCATGGTCTCCAACAGCACAGGCTACATGAGGAAAATTATTGTAACCATTTCTTTTATGTTTATAAGTGAAGGCCTTACACATGAGATTTCGTATCAGATCAGCATTTTACTAAATGGAGGATTTCAAATCACAGCAAGAAAATCCACTGAAAGTGGAATCATTCAGTCTCTTACTATTGTATAAGCTCCACTGATTTGAAAATCAGAGTATGATGCAAATGTTTTACAAAAACACTTCTTGAGATTAATTACTGGGCAACAGTGTAGCTTGGCAAAGAAATAATACCACAGAATCATAAAATATTAGAATGGCTTGTGTTGGAAAGGTCTTTAAAAGATCATCTTGTTCCAACCCCCCTGCCATGGGCAGGGACACCTTCCACTAGACCAGGTTGCTCAGAGCCCCATCCAACCTGGCCCTGAACACTTCCAGGGAAGGGCCATCCACAACTTCTCTGGGCAACCTGTTCCACTGCCTCACCATCCTCACAGTGAAGACTTTCTTCCTAACAACTAATCTAGATCTACTTTTTCCAGTTTAAAACCACTTTCTCCCTTGTCCTGTCACTA
>VZRS01001692.1:0-18463 GCA_013398055.1 Ifrita kowaldi
AACCCAAACCATTCCATGAAATCCAGCTTTAGAATCAGAAAATCCCTTTAGGATTGAGTCCGACCATTCCCCCAGCACTGCCAAGGCCACCAGTAGTCCCCAAGTGCCACATCCACGGGGATTTTATCCCAAGGGTGACATTTTTTAGCATAACTTGTGTTTATTTCTTTTTTCCTTAATATTTTGGAGCACATTCCAGGCTGGGCAGGTCTTTGATATAAAAAACTCCATAAATCTGCCTTAAAATACAATTTTTTGGGAATGTTTTGCCAGTTTTCTGATCGGTTTTTTTATCCCAAATAAGATAAAATTAACTTTCCACTCTTGAACTGGGATGGTTTAACACCAATGGAGCGTTCCCGTTGCACCTGGAAGAAGGGGAATAACAGTCGATCCCTAAAAAAATGGGGGATGAGGACATCCCACTTCTCCATCCACGCCGCTGCGCCTCGTTTAATTAAGGAAAAAGAAAAAAAAGCCACGGAATCCCAACTTCTGCCTCTCCTCTGTGTTATAATAAATAAAAAAAAAAAAACAAACAGAGGGAAACGTGCTGGCTCAGCAGAAATCAGCCTGGTTTTGGTCGGAATTCGAGCCGTGGGAAGGGGGGAGTAAGGAAAAACGGGATGCAAAACACGTCTTAATTATCAGGGAAAGGCTCTGAGGGGGCTCCTTTTTCGCTGGCTCAGCACTCCGGGTATCGTTTGGAGCGGCCGCTTTCCCTCCTTCCCCTCCCACAAATCCAGCTGAGTAACAGAGTTGATTTCTCGGCATTCCGGTGCTCCGAGCTTATGAAACTTGGGAANNNNGCGAGTTTGGGAAAGTGGGAAAAGTGGGGGGGGGGGGGCAGGGGGGAGGGAAGGAATAATTAAGCCTGAAATTAAAGGCTGGGGAGGAACGGGGATTATGTTGCAAGTCTGAAGGTTATTGCTTCAAAATTAAAGATTTGTGTTGCGTGGATGAAATTCCTTTGGGTTGTCCAGCCTGGAGCAGTTTGGAGCTGAATTTCCTGGGATTTTTTGCATCTAAGCTTAAAAACGTACTACACCAATGCTTGGAAAAAATGGTCCTGTTCAGCCTTTCCGTGTCTTTTCCTGGAAAAGTTGGCAGGAGTGGGGTGTTGGGAAAAAAAAAAAAATCCATGTGGTGGAAAAATCCATTATTTGTTTGCTGGGTAAATAAATGGGAAGAGCCAGAGGAAACCTTTTCCTTCCTTGTTCAAATCATGGGATTGAGTGGAAGAGTGGGAGAGAGAAAAATGTCCAGGTTTTGGGAAAGGAAGAAAATAAATCACAAAATACATCCCAGAGATTCCTCCATATCCTGGGCTCATCCCAGGGCGTGGGCAGCAGGAGAGGGGGGAATTCTGCCCCTCTGCCCTGCTCAGGTGAGATCCCACCTGGAATTTTGCATCCAGCTCTGGGATCTCCAATGTCAGAAGGATGTGGAGATGTTGGAGCCAGTCCAGAGGAGGCCACGGAGATGCTCCGAGGGCTGGAGCCCCTCTGCTCTGGAGCCAGGCTGGGAGAGCTGGGAATGTCCAGCCTGGAGAAGAGAAGGATCCAGGGAAACCTCAGAGCCCCTTCCAGTGCCTAAAGGGGCTCCAGGAGAGCTGCAGAGGGACTTGGGACAAGGGATGGAGGGACAGGACACAGGGAATGGCTTCCCACTGCCAGAGGGCAGGGATAGATGGGATATTGGGAAGAAATCCTTCCTTGTGAGGGTGGTGAGGCCCTGGAATGGAATTCCCAGAGAAGCTGTGGCTGCCCCATCCCTGGAAGTGTCCAAGGCCAGGTTGGAGCAACGTGGGATAGTGGAAGGTGTCCCTGCCTGTGGTAGTGGGGTGGAATTCCACGATTTTAAGGTCCCATCCAACCCAAACCATTCCAGGATTGTTTGCTGTGTGTGGCACTTACAAAGTGCCCCAAGGAAATCTTTACCTGGAGACAGATTCCTGGCAAAATCATGGAGCAGATCCCCCTGGAAACTGTGCTGAAACACCTGGAAAATAATCAAATGGCTGCTGAGAGCCAAAGAAATTGTTGGCAGCTGGGAGCAAGGAGGGAAAACTCCCCTTAATCCATATGGGATGAAAATTGGACCAAGAGTGTCCTGGAGGTGTTGGGATGTGGAGGGGGAATAAATAGGAATTAAAACCTGGTTTATAGGGATTAAATACTGGTTTATATGGAAAGATGGGGTGGTGCTGCCCTGGGGAATTGCAGGAATGCTGAGGGATTTTTCAGTGGAAGCAGCCACGGGGATCTTTGGACGTGCTGTGGTTTGGCTTTGTTTGTTTAGAATAAAAAAATTCCTTGCTCTTGGAAAATCCTGGCGAAGGGGAGGCAGGAGGAGACTCTGAACCACCAGACTTTCAAAGGAAAACCTTGGAGCTCCTTCTCCTGCCCTGAGCCAGGGCAGGGCAGGACCCAGAAGGATTCAATCCATAGAAAATCCACATGAAGGGCGATACTCTGGAAAAGCTGGAGGGAAGCAGTTTCCGTGAGTTGTTTTCCCTGGATCCCGGCATGGCTCAGCAGCCAGAGCCCCTTTCAGCTCCGGGTTATCTCTGCCTGCTTTCCTCTGGAGCAGATAAGCAGGGAATAATCAGCCTGGGAGCTCGTCCTACTGGGAGCAGCTGGAATCAATCCCTGGTGTTTACAGCTCCTGCTGGGAGCGGGGAAGGGAGGGAAGAGAGCTCAGCAAATCCCTTCTCTTCCACAAGGATTCTTTGCACCCCAAATGAGTTTTTCCTCCCGAAATCCCACTGTTTGTTTGGGATGGAGGGAGCACCTGGAGTGATCTCAGCCCAAACTGAAGCTGTGCTGGAGGTGGGAGCAGGAATGGGCAAGGGGAAGGTGGCTCTGGAGCAGAAATTCCTGGATCCAGGATGGTTCCCAGGAAGTCATCCTGGATTCCTGGGATGAGTTTTGCCTGGGCTCAAGCCTCTGCCTGGATGTTCTGACTTTCCTAATCCTGAAAGGCTGGGAGAGCTGGGAATGTCCAGCCTGGAGAAGAGGAGATTCCAGGAAGGGCTTAGAGCCTCTTCCAGTGCCTGAAGGGGCTCCAGAAGAGCTGGAGAGGGACTTGGAACAAGGGATGGAATATCAGAACACAGGGAATGGCTTCCCACTGCCAGAGGGCAGGGATAGATGGGATATTGGGAAGGAATTCTTCCCTGGGAGGGTGGTGAGGCCCTGGAACAGAATTCCCGGAGAATCTGTGCCTGCCCCATCCCTGGAAGTGTCCAAGTCCAGGGTGGATGGGGCTTGGAGCAACCTGGGATAGTGGAAGGTGTCCCATGGAAGGGGCTGGAATGGGTGACCCTCGGAGGTCCTTTCCCACCCAAACCTTTCCATCATCACCTGGAGGCACAATCCTGTGGGAAGGTTGGGCTGGATGCACATGGATTGCACCGCCGGATAACTCAGTCTGGAGCGGAAAAATAAATTTGTGGATGAAAAGAGGGAATTTTGATCCGTTGGTTTCTTGCAGGGCCACCAGCAACCACAAGGTGAAGGAGACGGTGGCTCTGGAGCTGAGCTACGTCAACTCCAACCTTCAGCTCCTGAAGGAAGAGCTGGAAGAGCTCAACAGCAGCATGGACGTGTATCAGAACGACAGGTGGGTCTGGGAAGAGCAGCCCGTTCCCTTGGGATTTCATTTTTCCTGCTATTACGGAATTTTTCTGGGAGCAAGGCTCCTCTCGCCTTGCCCGCCCTGCTCTGTCCCATGGCCGAGGGTTGGGGTGACCTTCAGAGGTTCCCTTCCAACCCAAAACTTTCCATCATCAGGGACCGTGAGGCGGTGGCCAGGGGGGATTTGGGCATGGGCCAGAATTCCTGGGAAGTTTTCATCGTGGGAGTGTCAGTGTTTTCCTTCCAGAGCTGCAAGGAGAGAAAAATCAGCTTTTCCTAGGGGATACTGGGATGTTTTGGGGTGGATGGATGGAGCATCCTTTGGACCCTGATGTCCCAAAGCAGGAGGAATAGGGAAGAAAGAGCCATCTTCCCTTGCATTGTCCCCCTTTCCTGAGAATCCCACCGCAGCTCTTCCCAACGGGATATTTTGGTGATGGGAATCACCATCCCTGGAAGTGTCCAAGGAACGACTGGATGTGGCACTCAGTGCTCCGGGCTGGGTGGGATCGGTCACAGGTTGGACTCGATGATCTTGGAAGTCTTTTCCAGCCAGTTCTGGGATTCTGGGATTTTTTCCTGCTTTTCCGCTCTTGAGATGGACGGTGTTGGATGGCAACATGAGGTGTTGTGCAGATGGGATGGGATGGGATGGGATGGGATGGGATGGGATGGGATGGGATGGGATCCAGAGGAACCTGGATAAGCTCCACATAAACCTCACTGGGTTCAACAAAGCCAAGTGCAACATTCTGCACCGGGGTCAGGGCAATTCCAAGCACAAATCCAGGCTGGGGGATGAAAGGATGGAGAGCAGCCCCGAGAAGAAGGATTTGGGAGTGTTGGGGGATGAAAAGCTGGAAATGCCTCATCCATGTGCGCTCGCATCCCAGAAATCCCCCATATCCTGGGCTCGTCCCACTGTGTGGGCAGCAGGAAAAGGGGGAATTTTGCCCCTCTGAGCTGCTCAGGTGAGATCCCACCTGGAATTCTGCCTCCAGCTCTGGGGTCCAACATCAGAGGGACATGGAGCTGCTGGAGCAGGTCCAGAGGAGGCCACGGAGATGCTCCGAGGGCTCGAGCCCCTCTGCTCTGGAGCCAGGCTGGGAGAGCTGGGAATGCCCAGCCTGGAGAAGGGAAGGATCCAGGGAGACCTCAGAGCCCCTTCCAGTGCCTGAAGGGGCTCCAGGAGAGCTGGAGAGGGACTTGGGACATGGACATGGAGTGACAGGACACAGGGAATGGCTTCCCACTGCCAGAGGGCAGGGATGGATGGGATATTGGGAAGG
Organism: Ifrita kowaldi; assembly: GCA_013398055.1. NCBI lineage: Eukaryota > Metazoa > Chordata > Aves > Passeriformes > Cinclosomatidae > Ifrita > Ifrita kowaldi. Next base: position 4,928 of record VZRS01001692.1, read on the forward strand.
AATTCCTCCCTGGGAGGGTGGTGAGGGGCTGGAATGGAATTCCCAGAGAAGCTGTGGCTGCTCCATCCCTGGAAGTGTCCAAGGCCAGGTTGGATGGGGCTTGGAGCAACCTGGGATAGTGGAAGGTGTCCCTGCCCATGGCCAGGGGTGGAACTGGATGATCTTTAAAGCCCCTTCCAACCCAAACCATGCCATGATTCCACGTTTCCGTATGCATCCACGTGCTTCTCCCGGCACATTCCCTAGCAGGGATGCTCAGTTTTCCCAATTTGCCACTTGCTTGCCCTGGCTTAAAAAGAAATCGGGAGCAGCAACAACAACAACCCCAAACCCTGCCCAGGCCAGACAAAAACCCCTTTGTTTTTTCCAGACATTGGATTCCGGTGGAATTCTCATTAGGGAATGAGCAGTAATGGCTTTCTGCACTAATTATAACTCCTGGAGCTGTCTTTTTCCAAGGAAAACGTGGGTGCAAGTTCCCTGCCCTGCTCTCCTGGTTTTCATAACTTCCTTTGTCTCTTCTCCTCCCCAATTATTGATTAATTAACGAGTTATCAGCGATTTTGGGGGATAATGATAGGGGGCTGTTGTGTTGGTGAGGGCTTGATCCTGCCTTGCCCACCCAGCATCCAGGACTCCTCTGGGAGCTGGAAAAATAAGATGATTTTAGGGTTTTTTTGCATCTCTCCTCTTGTGCTGCCATTCCCCAATCTTTTTTGGGAAGAGCATTTTTCCACGTGGAGTCTCTTAATAGGAGCAGCACAAGCCCAGGGCAAAGAGCTGCTTCCTTTTAATCTCCAACCCGCAGGATCCATCCAAGATTTTTAATCCAACCTCCAAACCGATTCTTATCTTCTTCCAGTGAATCCATCAGCGTTCCCATGATCCCTCTGGGACTCAAGGAGACCAAGGAGCTGGATTTGCTGGTACCACTCAAGGTGAGCATTGGGGTTTCATTGATCGACGCTGAAGCAGCTGAAATTCATTTTCCAGTTTGGAACAGCTGCCGAAAAATAAATTCACGGAGAGGAACTGGACTTAAAACAGGGAAAAGTGGGAGATGAGGGTTTGGAGATGCTGGAGAGTAGGAAAGGGAGGAGATGATTCCTTAGCGGAGGTTTCCTTGTGGGCAGAAGTGGTGAATTCCTTATGCAGAATTGCCCTTAAGTCATCCTTAAAATCCTAAAAATCGGGATTTTCTCCTGTTTCCCCGTCCAGGATTTCATCAGTGAACACTATGGAGAGGAGGGTGTCCTGTTTGAAAAGGAAATCAAGGAATTCATGGAGCTGCGACAGGTTGGTGTCCCTTGGCTTCCAAAGTTTGGCTTGTCCAGGATCACTCCTTGGAGATGCCTCATTTTCCTTCGTGAGTCCCCTCATCCTTTCTCCAAATTCCACATTTATCCACGTATTTTGGGATAATTCCCATGCTAGAGCACCTTGGCTTTTGTTTATGGGTTCCAAGATATTACAGACTCTCTCCAGGTAGGCCTTGGAGAAGAGGAACTTTAAAGCAATCTGGGAAAGGAGGGAAAAAATCGTGTTTATTCCCGAGGATTTCTGTAATCAAAATTTCCATGAGTTTCTCTTAACGAAAATAAGAATGGTTTCGTTCCCAGCCTGTTGCTTCCAGATCTGAGCGTCCCAGCACCCAAACTTTCCCGATGGATGAACCTTAAAATCATGGAATGGTTTGGGTTGGAAAGGCTCTTAAAGATCATCCCATTCCAACCCCTTCCATGGGCAGGGACACCTTCCACTATCCCAGGTTGCTCCAAGCCCCATCCAACCTGGACTTGGACACTTCCAGGGATGGGGCAGCCGCAGCTCTTCTGGGAATTCCATTCCAGGGCCTCACCACCCTCCCAGGGAAGAATTCCTTCCCAATATCCCATCTATCCCTGCCCTCTGGCAGTGGGAAGCCATTCCCTGTGTCCTGTCCCTCCATCCCTTGTCCCAAGTCCCTCTCCAGCTCTCCTGGAGCCCCTTCAGGCCCTGGAAGGGGCTCTGAGGTCTCCCTGGAGCCTTCTCTTCTCCAGGCTGGACATTCCCAGCTCTCAGTCATTCTTTGAGGGCTCTCAACCTGTCCCATGGAGCTTCCTCCTCTTTTCCCATCCGCGTCTCCTCTCCTGTTCCCGCAGGCCATGCGCACCCCGAGCCGCAACGAGGCCGGATTGGAGCTCCTGATGGAATATTACAACCAGCTCTACTTCCTCGACAGCCGGTTCTTCCCTCCCACCAAAACCTTGGGCGTCTTCTTCCACTGGTGGGTGCAGCTTTCCCCATCCCACCTGGGTGGGGAGGGAGTCAGGATCCAAATTTCCGTGATGGAATCGCTGCCGGGGCTGGTAGACACCGGGATCTGGGTTCGCTTTTGCCTTGGGTGGGTTAATTTGGGGCGGAGGGAGGGGGAAACACAAATCCCGTGGGATGTACCATGATGGGAACGGTGCCTGCAAGCCCACCTGGAGCACTGAAAACCCTTCAGGCTCCTTCTGCATCCATGGGGATCGTGGGGTGGTTTAGGTTGGAAAGGACCTTTGAGATCACCCAGTTCCAACCCCATTTCCATGAGTGAGGGCACTTTGGGGACCATGCCAGGGGCACTTTGGGGACTGTGACAGGGACACTTTGGGGACCATGATGGGGGCACTTTGGGGACCATAACAGGGACACTTTGGGGACCATAACAGGGGCACTTTGGGGACCGTGACAGGGACACTTTGGGGACCATGACAGGGACACTTTGGGGACCATGACGGGGGCACTTTGGGGACCATAACAGGGACACTTTGGGGACCATGACGGGGACACTTTGGGGACTGTGACAGGGACGCTTTGGGGACCATGACGGGGACACTTTGGGGACTGTGACAGGGACACTTTGGGGACCATGCCAGGGGCACTTTGGGGACCATGATGGGGACCCTTTGGGGACCATGACAGGGACACTTTGGGGACCATGATGGGGACACTTTGGGGACCGTGACCAGGAGATGGGCAGCTGTTGGCTCTTCCCTTCTCCAGGTACGACTCCCTGACGGGGGTCCCATCCCACCAGAGGGCTCTGGCCTTCGAGAAGGGCAGCGTCCTCTTCAACCTCGGAGCGCTGCACACCCAGATCGGAGCGCGGCAGGACCGCGCCTCCCTGCCCGGCCTCAACCAGGCCATCGATGCCTTCCAGAAGGCAGCTGGTACGTGGCTTCCCTTCTTCCTCCTCTTCCCAGGAAGCTTTTCCCAAAGGTGGGAATAATCCACGGAGGTGCAGGAAGGCGTGGGAGCAGTCGTGGGAAGAGGTGTCTCCAAGGGATCGCAAATGGAGCACTGAGGTGGCTCCACGTTGGTTGTGTGGGTTGGGAAGAGGAGTTGGGATAATCCAACAGCCACCCAAGGAGATGTCCCAGCTGAGGAGAGGAGAGATGCTGATCCATCTCCTCATGGAAAAGAGGGAGCCTGGACTGGGATCACCCAGGGCTTTGGAGAAGAAACTGGGCACAGGGATGGTTTAGATGGCAAGGGTTGGACCCAAGATCTTCTTACCCACCATTGATGGTGAGGTGTTTGATGTTCCTGGAGGGAAACCTGCCTGATCCCAAAGTCTGACCCTCCTCCCCACAAGCCTGGTAACTTCCAGGAGCTTTTCCCTCCTCCAGGTGCCTTTAACTACTTGAAGGAAAACTTCTCCAACGCTCCCAGCCTTGACATGAGCACCGCCTCCCTGACCATGCTGGTGAGGCTGATGGTGGCCCAGGTCCAGGAGTGTGTCTTTGAGAAGATGACCTTGCTGCGTGCCCAGAACGACTTCCTGTCCCGCCTGCAGCTGGCTCAGGAGGCGGCAAGGGTGAGGATTTTGGGAAGGAGAGGATTTGGTGGGATTTTGTGGTCGGCACAACCTTCCAGGAGAGCGCAACCTGCTGTCACCGTCTCCTGGTGGACATCCCACATCCCGACTCTTCTCTCTTCCCTCTCCCCAGGTGGAAGATGTTTATTCCATGGTGCACCAGACCATGAGCCAGCCCCACGTCAAGGATTACGTTCCCTTCTCCTGGACCACCATGGTCCATGTCAAGTCGGAGCATTTCAAAGCCCTCTCCCATTATTTCGCTGCCATCGCTCTCTGCGACTGCCCCGGTGAGTGTCCAAGGAGCGGAGGGAGCTTCTTGCTCATCCAAGTGCTGATTCCATGTGTTTCCTGGTTTTTCGGGTGGGATTCCCAAAGAAAGAGGTGATGGGAGGTCAATGGATGCAACACCCGAAGTTTTTGGGATGCTCTGAGCTGTGGATCTTGGTTATGGACTCATAACCATGCGATTCATCCCTAAGGCAGATTTTCCTGTATTTCTGGTTTCCACAGGGAAAAATCCTAAGAAGGGGGGGAAAAAGCTGCTGGAGGGATGTCACCTGCTGTCCCCTTTGGGGCTGGGTGGGGAAATAGGGGTCACCTGCCTGCTGACCACCTGCCAGTGTCCTCAGCCCAACATCCCTCGGGTCACCTTGTGTTGGGCCAGCTGAGGGCTTCAAAAACCAAAAATAAATCCGAAAATCCCTTGGATTTAGTTTCCAGCCTCGTGGATGGATGTCCTGGGAATCTCGGGGTGGTGGTGGCAGCAGGGTACGCATGGTTCCATGGAGTCACTCGGAGCGCGGCTTCAAGATGTGACCCTTGATCTCCATCTGTGCCACCACCGACAACCCTGGGAGCAATTTTGGGATGGAGCAGAAGATCCGGGGGTGGGCAGCAGATGCTCCTGGTGACCTTTGGTGCCACCTGGTGACCTTTGGTGTCACCTGGTGGGCGGCTGAGGAGCTTTTTGAGGGCCGGCTGCCAAAACCAGTGCTGTGACAGTGACACCGGTGGCTGCCAGACTGTGCTCACACCCTCCCCCGCTCCGGAGCCTGCCCAAAAATCTTCCTTGCGCCGTGTGGGCGTTGCAGAAGCTGGATTGAGCAAGGAGATGGGAGAGACCGGGATAATGTGGAGCTGGAAGGGCTTAAAGATCCAAACGGGAGAGGATGATGATGGAGATGGAATTCCATGGGGCTCCAAGGGGCAGTGCAAATCTTTCCCTTACAATTTTTGGTGTCCTTAGGCACTGAGGGAAGCAGAAATCTGCAGGAGGTGCCCGATTTGGGAATTTTTTTTTGCCTGCTGTTGGGATCTCACATTCCTGCTCCCACCTCTCCCTTGTCAGAATAACAAATCTTTTGCTTCCGTAACCAGCTGGGAATAAATTCCTTACGCTGCAGTTTAATCCCTCGGGGATGCTGACATGGCAGGAGCTGGCACGGGGAGAGCCAGCTCTGTGGCTGCCAGTTCCCAACCCTCTGGATCCCTGTGCTCTCCAGGCTTTGGGATCCTCTGTTGGGAGCAGCAAAGCTCCCTGGAATCCTCTGGGTTGTTCCTTACCCCACTCTGTGTCCGGGGAAAGAGGCTCCTGTGCAACCCTGAATGAGCCAAAGAGGATTAGGAACAATTTGGGCTGGGAAAAAAGGGTTTAAGGAGCCCAGTGTGGGGTTTGGAGAGCCTGGGAGAGCTGCATCCATCTCTGTTTTTCCATGGAACGACTCCCAGTTCTGTTTTTCATGGAATGACCATGGAATGACATGAGTTGCACTGTTGGCTGGAGAAAAGGCTCCAGGAAGACCTCAGAGCCCCTTCCAGTGCCTAAAGGGGCTCCAGGAGAGCTGGAGAGGGACTTGGGCCAAGGGATGGAGGGACAGGACACAGGGAATGGCTTCCCACTGCCACAGGGCAGGGATGGATGGGATATTGGGAAGGAATTCTTCCCTGTGAGGGTGGTGAGGGGCTGGAATGGAATTCCCAGAGAATCTGTGGCTGCCCCATCCCTGGAAGTGTCCCAGGCCAGGATCAATGGGGTTTGAAGCCAAGTGGAAGTGTCCCTGCCCATGGAGAGGGGTTGGAACTAGAGTGTCTCGAAGGTCCCATCCAACCCAAACCCTTCCATGATTCCCTGATTCCGTTGTCTCGTGTCTCCATGTCAGTGAGCTCCAGGTGGGGAAATCCCAGGGCTCTCTATTCCCAATCCTGCTTCCAGATTGGAGCAAAGGAAGGAAGGGAGGCCCTCAGCTTCAGATCCTGGTGCATCCCTGACTGGGATAATCCCTGTGCCCATCCATGATTCCCTGCAGGCTGTGGTTGGATGACAGGAAGGTGCTGCCCTGAATGTGGATGTGGCTCCTGGTCCCCTTGTCCCCACTGCCACGGGAGTTCGGGTGTCCCTGACCTCTCCCTAATCCCAGCTCCATCCATTCGCTTCCCACAGCTCCCTCGGATGCTGAGCTGCTGGAGCAGGAGAAGGCTTTCCTGCAATTCCACGTCACCATGCCGGAGGGGCCGTCACTCGGTGTCCTGCTGCAGGATCCCGAGGAGAGGAGGAAGCTGGGTGAGCACAAATTTCCAGATCCCACCATGATTCCTACAAATGATGAGATTTTAGGGGGGGATCTCTCCATGCAAAGGGGGATTTCTCAGGAGATTTCTTCTCCTGGGAAGCAGGAAAGCATCAGGATCCCCTTGAGGGTGTGAGGACCAATTCATGGTGCTTGTCCCAACCTGTCCATCCACGTTTGACGGGAAAAATTCCAGGTGTTCTGAGCCGGGTAACATCACCCAACGCTATGGAGAAATCCGTAGGGACACGGAGATCCTGGAAGCTCCTTGGTTTGGGCTGACTTGGCTGGAAAACAAGGCACAGCAGATGCTCAGGGGGTGGCTTTTTCAGCTGCAGCGAATTCTTGGGAGACAAGAACTTCTTCCCATGCGGAATTTCAGCTCCAGGGAAAGAACAGACGCTGCTTATTCAGCTGAAGTCTTGTTTTGGCAGCCCCTCCTCAACGGGGCCGCATCAAGAGCCAACTCAGCACTCGGAATTTGGGGTGTTGCCTCCCCCAGGAGCTCTTTTCCCTCCTTGCACATGTGCGGAAGGAGGCAGATCCCACCAGGAATGAGTTTGACCTCAGCAAAGTCCTTCAGGATGCTTGGCTGGATTTCCCTGCTGGGGGTGGGAAAGCTCCAAATAAACCCCAAAATCCAAATGTTCCATGGTGACACCACCCCAACACCCTCAGCTGTGGTCACCTGGTTTGCACCAGCTTTTCCAGCTCTGCCTGTTTTTCCTGGGGGGAACAGGCTCCGTTCAACATTCCTGGTGAAAAATGGATATGCAGACACCAAGCTCAGCTTGGATTTGGTTTACAGGAAGGGAAAAACCCGGAGAGGTTGTGGATCTCCATCCCTGGAAGTGTCCAAGACCGGGTCGGACAGGGCTTGGAGCAACCTGGGGTAGTGAAAGGTGTCCCTGCCTATGGAAGGGAGTTGGAATGAGCTGACCTTTAAGGTCTTTTCCAACCCAAACNAGGTCTTTTTTAACACAAACAATTTCATTATTATTATTATTATTATTATTATTATTATTATTATCATCATTATTCCTCATAATTTCACATTTTATGGATTCGATAAAAATTCTGGAGGGGGGTCTCCTCTTTGTTTCCCATCCAACCCCAAAACATTCCCTCGGCTGTAAGTTCCTCTGGCTGTGGATTCCGGGAGTCTGGAGCAAACCTCCTCTCCCTGGATTCTGTTGCCACCGTGTGTCCTGAGCGTGAAATGCCACAGGCACGCGTGTTTCCATGAGACACGCGGAGAGAGCTTTTCTGGGAGTTCAGCCTTGGATACGGCTGCCTTGGTTGCAGTTTCCCACGGAGGAGATGCTTTGCATCGATATCCGTGGGTCACTGGAATTCCAGCTCCTCTTTCCCGGCCGCTTCCATTTCCCGAGGGTGGGAATACATTGAAGGCAAGTGGAGAGGGGCAAAGAGCAGAGGATGGAGGGCAGGACCTGCAGGACAAGGAAAAGGCTTAGCCTAGAAAACAGGGATATGTAGCACCTTTCCAAGGAGGATGGGGCTGGGTTGTTCTCCGTGTTCCCATTCCCGAGGGATCCGAGGCGACGGAGAGAAGTTAATTTGCTCAGGAGATTGAGGTTAAGCGTGAGGAGGGACGTCGGGGGTGGTTTTTCAGGAACATCTGCCAGCTCCGGCACCAGGGGAGCGAAGTAGGTCACCCTTCAAGGTCCCTTCCCAGGCCTCCATCGGCTGGGACCGACCCCGTTTAGGGCTGGGAACGTGACTGGGCTGTCCCTGAGTCACAGCGGGGTGGTGGCACCGCTCCTGAAATCCGTGGGCAGCCGAGCGGGAACGGCGCCGGAGCTGCTGCTCCGTCGGGCTCAGCTCCCTCCGCTCCCTCACAGGCAAAGCTCACCTCAAAAAAGCCATCATGAAGCACGAGGAAGCCATGAGGATCCATGGATTGTGCAAGATCCTGAGGAAGATGGATATCCTGCAGGAGGTCCTGTCCTTTGCCCACAAACGCTCCCTGAGCAAATATTCCGAGATCGACCACGAGGAGGATTTCTTTGAGACGGGAGAAGCTCCGGACATCCATCGTGAGCGGGGGTTTTTTGGGATTGTGTGTGGGGAGGAGGTTTGTGGGTGGGGAGACTTCACAGGGAGTTCAGCTGTGGAGGGGGGGTTGGACTGGATGGTCTTTTGAGTTCCAATCCAAACTATTCCAGGATTTTAGGTCCTGGCTCTTATGGGGTCACCCGGTCCCTCTTTGGGATGGCAGCAGCTGCCTCAGCTGCCCGAGGTCACCCTCTGTCTGTGCTTTTCTCTCCCTCCCATCAGCCAAAACTCACCAGAAACCCGAAATCAAATCCCCCAACTTCTCCCAGGTGAAGGTGACCGACCTCTTCCACAGGCTGGTACGTACAGCTCCGGGAACGGGAATATCCCGAGGGAGCAGCCGTCTCCTCCTCCTCCCCTGCATGCTCTGCTTGCCTGGATTCCTTCCTCCCGCAGCCTCTTCTCCCTCTCTCCGGTGGTTTTCCAAGGAGGAGCAGCAGGAGGAGGGCTGGGATCTGTCTCTGTGACACCTAAAGGGTCACGAAGCTCCTCCGGTGACAGGGGAGCCGGCACAGGAATTTTGGGTGGGCTTTTCCCAAGGGACCCTTGGGAAGCTGGTGGCAGGAGGTGCCAGGAAAATCCCACTGCAGGAGCTTTATCCCTGCCTTCTTTAGGTTTTTGGGGTCCTGGGGAGCAGGAGTGGGGTTTGGGACTTTGGTGGGATCTGTGGTGGGATCATCTCCTGAGTACCCCAGGGAGAGCTTGTGCACCTCAACCCCAGGACAGGCAGGAATATCCTGCTCCTGTGGGAATGGAAAAGCAGGGAAAAGTCAGGAAAATGGGAAAGAACTGGGGGAGAAATGACCCTGAAGTGATGACCTGTCCCACCACCCTGCTCCTGGACCAGCCCTTGGTGGCATCCCCCAGATCCAAACCGCACTGACCCCCATCGTCCCTTCTTGGATGACGGGATTGTTTTCCCTGCAAAAGACAGGATTTCTTCCTCTGCCCCCTCCCCATCCCTGGAATTGTTTTTTTTTTAACAAGGCTGCACAATTCCAGGGAGTTGAAAAGGCGCTTTCCATGTTTCTCCCTCCTCCCAGGGCCCCCTCTCCGTGTTCTCAGCCAAGAACAAGTGGTATCCAGCCCGGAGAGTCCACCTGATGAGAGGAGAGAACGGCTTTGGATTCACCCTGCGAGGAGACTCCCCTGTCCTCATTGCCGGGGTCATCCCGGGGGGCTGTGCTGCTGTGAGTATCCCAGTTTCTTGCTATTCCCATGGGAATGCCGGAAGGGAACTGCCTGGAGGGATTTCAGGTGTTTTTAGGTCTTCAAACTGCTCAGGGGGAGACTCATCCCTGCTGGAGCTCAGCCTGGGGTTTGCAGGTGGGCGTCATGAAATGATTAATTTTTAGGAGATAGCTCAGGAAAAAACATGGAATTCTGCTCAGTTATTAACTGCTGGAAGCCTACCCAGCTCCCTTGTCCCTCGTTTTGGGATGTGACAGTGGCTGGAACAAGATGGCAGGTCCGAAAAACAGGGGCAGCTTTGTTTTCCAGCGGAAGAGGCTGGAGAATCCTGATGGGATTCCCAAAAGGTCTCCCTGCTCCCTCAGCACCAACCCATCCATCTAGATCCCAGCATCTCTTCTTAGCAGCAGGATCACATCCCTCTTTGGAAGACTCAAACGTTCCCAAAGATTGGGATACGGACCAGACATTGTCCATACCTGGAGCAGAGTTGTGTCTTCTCCTCAGCCTGGAGAAGGGAAGGCTCCAGGGAGACCTCAGAGCCCCTTCCGGTACCTGAAGGGGCTCCAGGAGAGCTGGAGAGGGACTTGGGACAAGGGATGGAGGGACAGGACACAGGGAATGGCTTCCCACTGCCAGAGGGCAGGGATAGATGGGATATTAGAAAGGAATTCTTCCCTGGGAGGGTGGTGAGGGGCTGGAATGGAATTCCCAGAGAATCTGTGGCTGCCCCATCCCTGGAAGTGTCCAAGGCTGGGTTGGACGGGGCTTGGAGCAACCTGGGATAGTGGAAGGTGTCCCTGGTGGAACTGGATGATCTTGAAGGTCCCTTCCAAACCATTCCACGGTTCTGTGACGATCCACGCGTGTTTTCCCTCATTCCCTGCAGGAAGCCGGCCTGAAGGAGGGCGACTACATCATCTCCGTGAACGGCAAGGACTGCAAGTGGTCCAAGCACGCCGAGGTTGTCCAGCTGCTGAAGAGCACCGGCAAGGAGGGGGTGGACATCGGAGTCATCACCCTGCAGGGCTCGGAATGTCCCAAAGCCGTAAGTCACGTCCCAGGGGAAACCACAGAATTCCTTGGAGCTCTGGGTTGCTGCCCTGGCTTCACGCCCCTCTCCACCTTTCCCGAGCAGGTGGAGAGGAAGGCGGCAGTGATGTCCTCGGGATCAGGGATGCTGAAGAGCGACAAGGAGAACAGCAGGAAGAGCCTGATGAACAGCAAGAGCGCCAGCACGCTGCTGGTGTGGAGCAAGAAGAGCAAGCGGAGCAAGAAGAGCACCTACAGCGGTGTCCCCTTCACCGCCGTGGGGGACAACGAGGCCATGTACTGACCACGCTCCGTGGTGTCCCCTGAGCTCCAGGACTGGCTGCCCGCCCGGGAAGCTTCCCAAGCCTGGCTGGGCTGCAAGGACTCCCAGACCCGGGAATGCGCCGCTGGTCGGATCCGCGCCGAGAGGTGAGCGAGGCACCTTCACTTCCCAGCTCCTGCATCCAACGATCCCCTCAGTCTGGGGGAAAGCTCCGGTTTATTGTTAATTTGGGGATTTTTTTTTTTTTGCTCTTAAGGGGGTTGGGGGAAGCTGTGCTAAAGCAGGGCCTGGTTTGTGTCTTCTGCTTGGCCAAAGCCAGCCCCAGCCATTAAAGCAAAAGTGTCACCTTCTGTAGCATCTCCTGGGCTTTCTCTGCAAGGTACAAGGTGGAACCGCTCTCCAAGAGCTGCTGGAGGAGCTGAATCCTTCCAAAATCCCTTTTTTTGGGAGAGGGGACAGCGCGGGAATCGATGCCTTGTGGTGATCCCATCCCAGGGTCCAACCCCGGCAGCGTCTCCCAGTTGGGGCTCTCCCAACAAAATGGGTTCAAATTAGGATGGTTTGACTCTTTTTACTGCTTTTGGGGTGGTTTTTTTGGGGGGGAATGAACCCCCAGCTTGGCTCAGCAAATCCAGCCCAGCTGCCCAGCCGGATTCTTTGGAAGAAAAGGGAAGGACTTAACGTGCAGTTGGTGTCTGGCTTTTTTAATCAGGAGAGGTGGATTGCCCTAAATATTCCGTGAGGAGATTAATAGCTAAGAGCTTTGGGGGAAGGGTTATTTTTCCTGGGAGGAGATTAAAATTCCAGGAAGATATGTCCTCCAGATTATTAAACTCCTAAATTTGTGCTACTCTTGGATCTTGCACACGTTGCTAATTCCCTAACACTGCCGTCAGCGTTCCTGGGCTGGCCTGATGGATCCAGGCATCTTGGTAATTGTCCTGGAAACGCTGGGAGACTCCGGATCCACAAAATAGATTGGCAAAATTTCCTCCATCCTGTTTCTGCCTGGTGCATTAGTTTTGTTTTTCTGAGGGCTCAGGAGCTGTCTGGCCTTCAGTGCTTGGATGATCTTGGGAGTTATAAAATTCCCTCGGGAGAGATGGGATTGTATTTTTGTACTTTTTAAGGAATTTTTAGGGGCGTTTTTAAAGGAGCAGCGGGATCTCGTCATGACAGCACCCCTCAGGGCTGGGACTTCTTCTGGGTGGCTCCTTGTCCACTTGCCAAGCTCTTAATCCTGATTTTATTTAAGGAAAACTTCCAGAAGCAAAGCCGGGTTGGAGCAACCTGGGATAGTGGAAGTTGTCCCACGGACAAGAGGATGGAACAGGATGGGCTTTAAGATCCCATCCAAGCCAAACCATCCCAGGATTTTATGAGCTCAAGGAGAGGGTTTTAGCTCTGTTATTGTCCCAGAGGCCTCTCCATCCCTGAGGCATCACCACAGCGGATTCTGGATCCGCCTTCCAGCAAGGGGCCATCTGGAGCAGCCAGACTTCCCACGTCATCTTCCCGGCTGCTTGGCGTGGGAGCGGGAAGGAAAGGAGGGGGTGGGGTCACGGAAAAGGCCACCTTGCCCTTAAAACATCCCGGCAGCGTCTTCCCACCATCCTAAAAATGTGGGATGCCACCACAGACGTCTCCGAGCTGGAGAGGGATTTATTTAGGAGAAGCCGTCACGTTCCGCCCGCATCACCCAACCCCGGCGTTGGCGGAGGGGTTGCGTTTTGTGGGATTGGGATAATTTCCCTAATTTCCAGGGTTTTATGTTGGGTTTGTTTTGGTTTTGTTTTTTTTTTTTTTTTAATTTGTACGTGGATTCTCACCTTTTATGAATTAAAAAGCACTGACTCAAATCCAGCTTGTAGCACTTTTGTTGGGAATTACGGGTGCACCACCCATGACGGGAAACAAGCCCTGGTTGATCCTCCAAAAGAGTCAATTTTGGGTCGTTTTTACACAAATCCGGAGCTGTTGGGGTTGGGAGGGATCCTTTGGATCCAGGATGGGTTGCTCCAGGCAAACCAAGGTCCCAAGCATCCAAATTAAATTTGGTGAGCCGTGGTCTCCATTTCCAGGGAATGCAGTGGCAGATGATGGCTTCGTCACATGGAAGTCACATGGGAAGTGACAGGTGGGGCTCAGGTTGGATCCCATGAGGGATTTTCTCCTGGAAAAAAAGAAAGGGAATTGGTCCAAAATGTCATTTTTGCTTCACACAGCAGGTTTTAAACTGCTTTTTTGGGTTTCCATAAAGGATTTCCGATTCCCCCTTTTTTTTTTTTTTTTTTTTTGGAAGAGCTAAGTGGGAATTCAGGCTGGAAAACAGCAAATCCTTGCCATGGGACCCCCTGTTTTCCCTTGGGACCTGGACACCATCCTGGGAAGATGACCAAGCCCATGGATTTGGGGCTGGATTATGGGAACACGCATCCCACATGAGAAAAGTGGGTTTAAACCCCCTTTAAGTGAGAAAAAAACCCCAGGACCAGGACTTTCAAAATTGGATTTATTTATGGAATGTGGTGGGAGATTTTTTT
>VZRS01001693.1:0-10529 GCA_013398055.1 Ifrita kowaldi
GGGAGGAGGTAGAGCTGGCAAGGAGGAAAACATGGGGGTAAGGTGTTTTTAAGGTCTTAAGGTACTTCTCATTATCCTGCTCTGATTGTGTCAGTAATACATTCAATTTATATCTAATGTGAGTCTTTTTTGCCTGTGATGGTATTTGATGAGTGATCTCTCCTGGTCCTTATCTCAACTCATGAACTTTTGTTCTATTTTCTCTCCATCCAGCTGTGGAGGGGAATGAGAGAGAGGTTTTTGTCAGTGTCTGGCACCAAGACAGGGTCACCACACTACAATTTACTAAATATAGAGAGAAGCCCAGTACCCAAATATCTGATTTACGATTTTTAAAGCTGAGCAGTTTTCTGTTATTTCTTTCCATCTCAACACATCTGCTCAGATTGCAAAACATTTGCAGGAACTGTTTGGTGCACCACCAGGCAGTGCCCATCTCCTACGTCAAACAGCCTTGCTGAGATGCTGCAGCAGCGAAAAGCTGCCGCTTCCTCAACAGAAATAGCTTTCCTCAAATCCACCAACACGTTTCAACCAAGTGTACTACCTGGGAGAAAATAATCCTCCTAAGCCCCCTCCCTCATCGCTGTTTTATAGCACTTCTTTGATGCCAGCCCCAGCCTCCCACCTCTCCCCCTCACGGACACTCCTGTCTGCCAGCTGTGCCAGTGAAAGCACCAACACAGCCCCCTGGTTTTACAGCTCTTCAAAAGGCCAACCTTGCTTCTGAATCCTTGGCCCCAGTAAATATGTTGCTGTTAAAATACCCTCTCCCATCCCAGCAATGCTTTACATCAGCGTTCAACAAGTGTTTTAAAATACAATTGCTCCCCATTTACAGGGAGATGCCAACATGAGAGCACACTAACTTTTAAATTTTCTTCCAAAATCATCCAAAGCATTAAAAAAACAACTTTCCTCCAATTACCCCTGCAGCCAGATCACTGTATTATCCCACGACACATCATCCAATGTATTTATCCTCCTATAAGCCCCAGGAATGCATCGTCACACCCACCTTGCAGAGGAGAAGCTAACAGGCAAAGGTCTGGATTCAGCAACGAAATTTGGCTCTGAACTCCTCACCAAAACCATCTGACTGCTGAAATCTGGGGGGAGTTGTACACAAATGTGTCTGATCAAAAGCCCACCACGATCCCAGATTCCAGCCTGAATCCACCACCAGCCTGGCCTGTGCACTTCCAGATGTGTGTCCCGTATTGCCCCTGCAGCGTGGTGGCATTCCTACATCCCACACTGCAGTCACAGAAGGTGCACAGCTCCTCTGTGGCTCCAGCTGACATCCACCCCTGTTTTCCTGGCCCAGCAGCTCCCTGATACTACAGTAATGCAAACTCTAAATTAAGAGGATGGTGATAATAAAGACAGGCCTGTAAAATCCCTGTTAACATTGATATTTGCTTGACAAGAACTAAATGATTATGTGAATTAGATGATTATCAGCAGTAAACTGTAGGAACTCACACTCACTGTTCCTCCCCTTGCAGGGGACACTGCACAGAAGAGAGGGACAGCTGCTTTGGAGGCAGTTGGGCATTTGGCATTCCTTATGCATAAATTCTTATTAAAATGAAGGCTTTCAACTGCACTTGAATGGTCACTAATTTTTAAATGGTGAACCTGGGAGCTTTTTTTTTTTCATGAGCACACTTAGCTAATGGAAAATACTTACATTAAAGCTCCAATGCCTCGCCACCATGCAGATGTGATGAGCTGACTAGCTGCACTTTTGCACAGAGCTGCAAGCCAAGGCTGGCTGAAATGGCATTGCAAAACACGGTCTTAAATTAATGCCACCATTGTCCACAGCTATCAGTGTGCTTGGCTTACTTGTCCTGTGGCAGTGATGGACAAGAGCTGAAGCTGGCTAGGGTTATTCAGCAGGAAAGACAACGAAATTCCTCATTTCAACCCACTGAGGATGAGGGGCCAAGAGCTCCCAGGTCTGATGCTAAGCAGCTTCAAACCACAGGTTGCACACACATTCCGTGCTCAACATCCCCTTCCACAGCCACGTCAGGTTATTAGATTACTTTGTTCCTTCACTGGAGAAACAGTGCTGGCCATCAGAAAGAGAGCCCTGCACAGTCTCAGGGGGTTCCTGTTGGTATTTGGATTGAATTTCCTGCATTTTCTTTCCACTGGAGAACTTTACAGGTCTTGGGACTGCCAGGGTCTGCTTCTTCCTCATCACATTAGTCAAGGGTGTTAAGCAACATATGGGAAGGCACAGCCTGAGAAATGGTGGCAATTACACCACAACAGGCAGCAGGGCAAACAGCAGTACCCTGTGTTAACTGAATGGTAAAAGCATCACTTTGCCAGAAAATTCCTTATCTTGCAGTGAAAAGGCCTTAATTCTGGACACTTTTTCTCTTAAGAGCTCTGAAGGAAGAGGCTGATTAGGGCTTGTTTTACACATTTCATATGCAGTGGAAGCTGGGTCTAATGGGTCACAGCTTTTGATGGCGACAGTTGGGGCAGGAATATTTAACTTTCCATTTATCAGAACAGTATGACACAAACACAGATAAGAATTAACTAGTGAAATGAGTGAAACCACTTCTTATAACAATGCTTCATCACTCCTATTTCTTCAGAAACCCATCACCTCCTCACCAAATGGCACATCTAGCATTTCACACACTGCACGAAGTCCTGTGCAAAGGTAAATGTTAATTAAGAAACAAACACTTCCCTAAAGGAATTATAGTGGGTGTAGAAGGAAAGTAGAGAAGCAGAAGTTAACAGAAGTTCATGAGAATTATGTTCACCATGAATTCCAGCAACTTCCGTGCCTCTAGCACACTTTGCTCCATCCTTTTCTATCATTTTCTCCATTTTGAATATTATCTCTAACACTGCCGCATTTCCATGCAAATCTCTCCAGTATTTCGGAAAAAGCTGAATTGTGTCTGTCAAGACAACCACCCACCTATCACATAAATCTTTCTCTTTCCTTTCTCCATCAAAAAAAATATTCCCAGGGTGCTGCCCTTACTCTTGTTACCGCCCAGAACTGAGACCCAGGGATCAAAACCATCCCGTGCCTTCCTCAGTGTGCCTCAGTGTGTCAAAACTGTCACCAATAACAAGCACAGGACAGAAAGGGTCTCCAGCACTACTGAACTGCAGCACAGGAACCAAAGGGATCATCTCCAGAAAAAAGTTCTCTGAACAAAGTTGGCAGCTGTCAGTACCACTGTGTGAAACAACTTCACAGCTCCGTGCTGGATTTGAGCCGCGAGGGCTTTTTTTTCTCTTGTTGATTTTCTGTTTCCTTTAATACTTTTAAAGGAATTTTTTTTAGTGGGACACCAAGTTCTTGTCACATTAAGATGAACTCAGGATAGCAATGTTGCTGGAGGCAGGATGCCAGAACATCACTCGCACACTGAGGAACACCACCTAAATTGCCTGTCTTGTTAAAATATAATGGAAAATTTGTAAACACACCTTCAAAGTACTGCACTGTGAGAAAAGATGCTTCCAGTATGCTCCTAGGTTCTTTTTTTACGTGTTTGCCAGGGCAGAAGTTTGTCCTGTACAAATCTATGTGCTGGTGTGGTTTAGATACTCATAAATGTACATATATATGTATGTACATACACAGATACGCAGTGTAAAGGTGAACACACAACATCAATGGGCTCAGAATTTCTGCAGCTGCAAATTTTCCTTTGAGTCTTCTAATTTGCTTGTTCTTTCTAGTTCTTTTAAATCTAATTTTGCTTATTCATTTAATCAAATGTTTGGTTTTATCTCAGCACAAATAACAAGAATGGATGTGGGACAATTAAAGGAATTATTCCAGCTATAAAACACAGACCATGTACAGCCCTGAGAGATGTGGTAAACACACCTGTTACCATAACAGCGAGTATTTATACAATATCTGTCTGAAAATACTAATGAGACAGAGAACAAGTAAAGCAATATTGCTTCTATTCAGTAGAACTCAGCCTGAACTCTGTGTAAGGACGATTTTTGTGAGTAATTATAGGGTATTTTTAGGAACAAAGTAAAGTACTTAACCCTTAATATTAAAAGCCTCGAATCTGGCGACGATGTTTCCATCCTATTATTTTCAGAGTAATTCTGCTTCATAAAATGACCACAAAACTGCTTCACTGAACTCAACAATAATATTTCTTACTCATCTAAGTCATCTGCAGAAGCACTTTCCCTCTAATTCTCCATCCTGCAAATTCAACACTTCTAGACAGAGCTTAGCAAACTTCTGTATCCAAAATTTTCCATCTGATGCTGACAGATGAGTTCCAATTAAATTTCTCTTTCCTGACATGTTTGTGCTAAAACCAATAGAAAGAAAAAGTTTCCCAGAAAGTTGAAACAATTCACCTCCAGGTTTTATAAAACAAAAATAATTCACAGCAAAACATTTTTCCTCCAGTCTTTTAAATATCAGAAACCTGAACAATGGAAGAAAATCACATTTTGATGCAAAAAAAAGAGTCTTAAACAGCCTAAGAAAAAGTGGAACATTCTTTGTCTTCACAAATACCCTCAATTTATATTGCAATGGAATACTTTCCATAAAACCAATCCATGAGGTCCTAGCACACTGCTAGCCACAAGGGCCAATCCAAACCCCTTTTTGCCCAATTTATTAGCACCAGATTTTCATTTTATCAGCACACCTGCACACATGACTGGTGTGAAGCCTGCTCCCCACTCCCACGTTTGGGCAGAGCTCAGGGCTGCACCTCAGCACCTCTCATTTTTTGCTGAAATAATGCTGGTTTTGTCTAAACAATTTCACACCGACGTTTTCAGACTTTCAAGGTGAATTAGCTTTACTCTACTTTGATCATTCACTTTGGGAACCTGTCCTTCATGGCAGTATTGATTTAGCTGTGGCAGATGCTGAGCTATCACCGAGCCTGACAGCTTCTTCAGAGCTTCCTCTGTGGTTGTCTTGTAAAACAGTCAATAGCCAAGTGAAACCCAACTGTGAAAACAAGCACGTTTCCCCCTTTTATACTGTATGAAATCACGTGTCCTGCTCCGTGCTGCATCCTTCTGGGAGGAGGAAAGAAGTTGGCCTCTCAGTTTGGCACTCAGCATTATCAATTAACCCTTTGTGTATTCAAAGCACATCCACCCCCCTGCCTGACACCCTTGTCAAAGGTCCGTGGCTTGGCAGTCACTCAGAGCTGCCACAAAGCCCCTCCTTACCAGTGGAGAAGGGTCTTAGGGGAAGGTGAATCTGCTTAGGAAAGGCTTTCATTCCCTACACAATGTTGATTTGAATTACAGTATATTTGGGTAGTTCTCATGGCACTTCAGAGAACACCTATGGTGCTACGAAGACAATCTGTGTTCACCTTTGCAAGTACCACAAACCACCCTGATGAAGGGGAAAATGGCAGACAACACCCCAAAAATATTTTTGCATTGTTCATCAGAGATTCACAAAGCCAGACAGTCATATATATTTTATATTTATATTTTTTTATTATTATTATTATTATTTATAAATTTATATTTAGAACTGGGCATCAGCACTCCAAAGGCTACAAAGAGATCTGTTTTCAGGTGAAACCAGCTGTCCAAATATCGTATCATTCACATTACCTCCACTTCTCTCTACCAGTCCCACAGCTCTCCACCATCTTATTCTCCGTAATACCAAAAATAAAAAACATTCCTGGAAGCACTGCTAGCCAGTGATGTTGTCCTGGCAGAAGGAGTTTAAGAATATTCAAAGAAACAATAAAAGTTTGCATATACTGTCAAACTAAGAGCAAAAAAAGGCCTGGCTTTTGATTTTGGCCTCAGTGCATGTATTGCTGAACTCTCCATGACTATGTGAGACTGGAAAAGTATCTTTATTTCCTGGCAGCAGCTCCTGGAGCTCCTCTCCTCCCTGTCCAACTCCTTCTGATCAGCACTTGTTTCTATCTGATTACCTCTCTGTTTTCTTGCTCACTATTCCAGGAAGGAGATGCTGGAATTAGATTTGCTGCATTTCCATTCCTACATTAACACTAATTTCACTGAAGTCAATGAAATTACACTGATGTCTGGAGAGTATCTGAGGAGAATAATTGAGTGTATTTTATCACTTTCCTTCGACTTTTTTGGTGACTGTTTCGTAGCATTTTTAAATGTCCCGTTTCACTAAAATCCACTTATTCTACTCTTGCATGCTGCAATGAAGTTTCTCTGTGGGACCATGGAGTTCTTGCTGTAAAGCTCCAGACACAGCCCAGAAGATGCCTGGGATGGGAACACAGAGATGTGTACAGTGATAAACGTGACACGCAGCACCACACTAACTGCTCACCCAGCCCAAATCCATCCCCTGACTGCAGCCCCCTCCAGATACTTATGAAAAGAGCTCAAGAAAGAGGGTGCAGAGTGCATCCCTGCCCTGGGCCACTCCTTTCAGATTTCCACAAACCCTGAGAGCCCAGGGGCTGCACCCACACCACGTATTAGCCACCATCTCCACACAGCATATCTAATACCACTCCACAAGTACATTTCTGGGCTTTTTTTTCTCACCAAAACATAATTTTTTCGTGCTATTCTGCAAGCCAGGCTGCCCCAGCCTTTACACTGACCACCCATAGCCACCCTTTCTGGAAAGTGAGTAATTGCTCCTCTCCACCTCCTTCGCACCACTCTTGTTTTTCTAAGCCATCGCCCACTGTGTTTTTCCAGTCATCATCCCATGCCTCATTCTTGTCACCCTTCAGACACCCTTTTTAATCTTTCAGGATCTTGTTGCAGAGCAGTGCAGTGTGGTGCAACAACATTAATTTCAATTGCCTGCCCAGGAATCCTATTCGCCTTTTGTTGACCGAATATTGCACAGATATTTTCAAAGGAACCCGCAGCAGTTAGAGGCAGGTGTCATTCCTTAGTGGTAACTGCTGATTTAGAAAACATTACTGTGTAGGTATAGCTACCTGTTAATTTGCATGCACTGACACTGAATTACATCAGCCCTTTTCACAACCACTTCTGTGGTGGGATTGCTGGATCAAACCAGAAACCCTAACTTCAGGATTCAGCAGAGCTGCAGCACAATGGAGTTTCCTCCTACACCTCTCCCAAGCTAAGTTGTCTCCTAAGCTGCATTTAGATACAACTATAAGGTTAAAAATAAAAGTCTGTGTAAAATTAAGTTGTTTTAAAATTTTTTTAGGTTTATGCCAGTATCATAGCTTAGGTCCCAATAACTGGAAAGATTTTATCATCTTTCTACTACAAGCAAGACTGACTATTTCCCAGAGCAGGACAAAGCTGTTCTTGGGTGTTATCCAAGAGTGACTAAGCTAACTCTGAAAGTCCAGTGAAAATAAACGAGGGATTTGACAGAATAAAAATATCAAGATTTGACCCAATAGTTATAACAGTTATGGGGTGGGATATCTCTTGAACATTAACTCTTTAGCAGCAGGAGAAAGCATGGATTTCTAAACTACGTTTCACTCCCTAGTCTGGCAGCCCCAGTGTGCCATTAACACTGAAAATCTTATTGTCTTTATTCACACACCAATGAGATCAGCCACGAATGCAAGAGGTTAATTTAAGTGGCATTGATGCCTTTGACATCATTTGTCAGTATTTGTTCACATGTTAAGAGCTGAGGGAATGACTGCAGGGTCTCTCCCTCCACTTATTTTGCCATCCTCAGTTGCATCTCAGCTGTTGCAAGGCACTCATAGCTGGCCATGTGTGCCAATAATGTCCTTTGCTAGGGACAATGACATCTGAAATTACACACAGAATAGGCATTGCACACAGAATGGAGAGTTTGACAGTGAATTCATGGTTTTTGAATGCAACTAAACACCTGCAGGTATCACTCATGTTGAGTTGTCCTACCACCAACTACTGTGAGTAAGAAACTGCTGCAAGCCTTGCAGGATGGAGTCTTCAAACCCCAGGAAAATGATATTCAGCAACACATTTATTAGCACATCTCTTCAGGCCTTCCAGCCTGCTTCTCCCCAAGCCTCTGCAGTATGGTACATTAATTTTATACTGAACTATTAATTGCAGTTGACTTTGCAAAGCTCTTTTCTTTACATTTTTATTCAGTTTCGCCATACCGATCCCAAAGGAGTTCCTCTTATTCCCCACAGTTGTTTGATCAAATTGCAAATATTTCCTTTAATCTTTTCAGGCATTCAGATTTATTAACTATGGAGCAGAGCCTCTTCATCTCCTCTACTGATGGTTTGGGAGAAACAATCTTTCACATACTTCTCATTTTATGCAATTGCTTAGTCCTGCAGGTACATATTAGTAAGCATAACATTAAAACACGTTTACCTAACCTAAATAAAAACACTTTGAACCAAATTTGCAAGCTAACCTGCTTTAGTTCTTAATGATATTAATCTGAAGTCATTTTTTCCCAGAGGTTGGGGTCTATAATTCACTGAGGTCAATAAAAAGTAGCTGCTGATGTTAGTGAGTTTTAGGGTTGGCAACAAACATATTTTCCTTAGAGAAGCTGTATGAAAAATTTCCCAAAGGCAGGAGAAAAGGCCTTTGGGACACAATTTTAATTTTCTTCACGCCTATTCATCGTTAGAATTAGGAATAATAATAATAATCATCATCATCATTTCACAGTCACTTCACATTTTTCATTAATATATACATTTTACAAAGAAAGGTGAATTATTCAATTTTGTTCCACACTTAAGCGTTTATGATTAAGTCCCATACTTAATCATTTATGTCAGTTTTCCCTGCTCTAAGTTTTATTAGGAAATTCAGAATGAAATATTTTATAAAATTGAGACAAGCACTCATGGTTTTAAAAATTGCTATTCCCCATTTTGTTATTTAGCTGCTTTTATTCCATAAAATAGGATAAACTTTAGCAAAAAAAAAAAACAAACCTTAATCTGAGTCTTAATCTGAATTTGTAGCTCTAGAAGATCTTCTAAAGTGAAAGTAGAAGTCAAATGTCTTATTTTTTTAACTATATTCTGCTTTTCCACTATCTAAGTGAAGTTTTTAAAAAAACAAAATATGCTCTCCTTCCATTTTTAAAACCTTTTCAGCAGAAAACCAAGGGAAGGCTTTTTCTTGGTTTTTTGCAGTACTGAAAAAGAAATCTGAAAAGCAGAGTAAGAGAATGATCAAGAGAGTTAGTTCAGTTCTCTTGATAACAACGTATTAGCTGGGATGGAAAAAAATCCCCCTCGTGTGTATCAACTCTTTTCCTCAAATTACGTAATTTAGAATAAGGATGAATTTTTAACAAAATTAAGGATTTTCCCAAGTACTTTCCCTTTTATCTGAATAAGTTTCCACCACAAGTTTTTTTCACTATCTCATTAACTCCCTCCTTTTCTTCCTCCTCTCCACATCCCCTTTCAGCCTCTGCTGAAGTCTTCCAAAAGTGATACAGTTTATTTTTTACTTTGTTTAGTAGCTTAGCTGCCTCCCACCTGACATGACTTGAAGCTGTTTTTCTTCATTTTACTCAATGTTGTTTGTAATTATTTAACCTAATTGATAGGATGCCTCCTCTGGGTAGAGCTGGTTGCCATGACACTGTAAGAAATTACTCCATATTTCTCCATTCCTGGATCTTCCTGAAGAATTTATGCAGAACATCTTGCCTTCGCCAGCTCCCTACCTTCACACACATCCATAAAAAATAATTAATGGTCTAATCCTTGCAGGCAGATTTCACTGGAATAACAGGGCTAAAATTGGGGGCGTTTTTTTGTGAAGTCTTCTTCTGCTAATAGTGACCAAGATTGTACAGTGTGCAATCACAGAATTGTTTAGTTTGTGGAAGACCTTTAAGATCAGCAAGTCCAACTCTTCACCTCCCACTTCCAAGGCCACCACTAAAGCACGTCCCCAAGTGCCATGTCCACACGTATTTTAAATCCTACCAGGGATGGTGACTCCACCACTGCCCTGGGCAGCCTGTGCCAGTGCTTGACAATCCCTTCCATGAAGAACTTGTTCCTAATACCCAATCTAAATTTCTCCTGGAACAACTTGACGCCGTTTCCCCTTGTCCTTTGTTCTCTGGGAGAAGAACCTGACCCCCACCTGGCTGCACCCTCCTGTCAGGGAGTTGTAGACAGTGAGAAAGTCTCCCCTGAGCCTCCTTTTCTCCAGGCTGAGCCCCCCACAGCTCCCTCAGCTGCTCCTCATCAGACCTGTGCTCCAGACCCTTCCCCAGCTCCATTGCTCATCTCTGGACACGCCCCAGCCCCTCCATGCCCATCTTGTCATGAGGGGCCCAAAACTGGACACAGGATTTGAGGTGTGGCCTCACCAGTGCCCAGTACAGGGGGATGACCACTGCCCTGGTCCTGCTGGCCACACTGTTGCTGGTACAAGCCAGGATGTGAAGGCATATAGGCTGTGCTTGATGTGACAAGGCAAGGGCACCCAGAGGAAGGCAACAAGCAGTGAGGTGGCACAGGCACAGTACCATCAGCACAGGGCAGCTCATATGGATACGGTTTAGGAGACAAGCTGGGTCACAGCTG
>VZRS01001693.1:10580-47438 GCA_013398055.1 Ifrita kowaldi
CCATTCACATCAATAAAAAACATGGAGGGAAAAAAAAATGCAGCTTACAGTACACAGATGCCTAAGAAGATGGAGCCTAACCCTAAAATTCCAGGCAACCTTCCTGCAATTCCAGCAATGCAGTTTGAGACAGTGCCTTTCAGAACAGACATGAATGGCTGAGATGCTTTTAAAGGCTCTGCGGCTCTCGAGGAGTTTTACAGCTACAGAAAAAGGGCCACATTGAGAGGAGTTCCTGCAAAGAGCAGGGGCACAGTACAGAGCTCCAGACGAAGTTGACATCCTACTTAGAAGAGCAGTCTTTGGTGGAAGTTCCCCCGAATTTTGGCAACCCCAACCCCTCATGCCTGGCCCCTAAGTCACTTCAAATCTCAATCACAATCTTCTCACAACCTCCTCTACCTCCTGACCCAGACCTTTCCAATCAGGACATTCACTTGGAAACATGAAATGAAGCCAAAGCATGTTAAGTACACACAAAGCAGCATTAACAGCTCAGTGTCTACAATCTGTTTTGGTCTGGCTTTGGACAGTGATCACACTGCTGATATTACAATCCTCTGGGCAATTATGAGCAGTTTAGAGAACCACATTTTTATACCTAAGGCAGTCTGAAATGCACAGCATGGACAGAGTGTATTTGTCCTTGTGAATGTTTCTAGCAAAACAGAATATTAACTATATTCATTATTTTTACTTACACACACCACTAGAGCTGTGGTTCTGCTCTTCAAAACTATGCACTCAATACTGCAGAAATTATACAGACTGGGAATAGCCAAGCTTTTCATGGTAAGAAAAAATCCATTTATTTTCATTTATACATTATTAAGAAACTTGCTGAACAAAACCTGCTTTTATTGTTGTTGATGATGATTCATTCACAAGGCTAGGAAAAAAAGCCAGGGAAAACTTAAGTAAAAAGTCAAATAACAAAACTGTATCTGAAGTCCTTGATGTTATCTCCCTTTCACACTTCAGAGGCATAAGGCTATTATGAAATCTCATTTTTTAATTAATATTTGGGGAAGATTCATGCCAGATTCAAGAACTGATTTATTCAGCTAATATATTTATTTTCATTTGTGAAAGACATTTCCGAGCACTGCAACCAAAGTAACATCAAATTAAAATTCTCAAAAGCTGCAATTTACTGACTATAATTACTAAGAGCTTGCCCATCTCCCATCTCATTTACACAAAATGGATTTACAGTCTATTTCCAGGTTCAACCCCTACAAGCAGTCAGCCAACGGCAAGTATTTCAAAGAACATAGACTGAGCAGGACTGTGTGAAGGGTGAGAAATGATCCTTTTGACCCTGCACAGAGCCCACAGATAATGTACGCAAACCTGTGCCTACCCCACAAAGCACGTCCCCTCATGGTCACATTAACCATATATAAATATTTATATTTTCCTTTGCCCTCTCCCCCAAAAATATGTAGAGATTGATATGGCTCAGACTTTCTTCTTCTCAGGAAGCTTTGATTTTGAGTCCAAACTGGAAAGAAAGAATAATTTTTAGATTTAAAAACTGTGGGCAGGTGGGGGTGGATTATGGTGATAAGAATTAAAATTAAATCGCTTTTGCACTATTTTATATTCCACTAGGTAACATGAAACAATAAAAACCTCAAAGCTAAGGATGCTTAATGACAGAATTGATAGGTCAGTTTGTCCCATATGGAATTTATCAGCCCATAATGAAATGAAGGGGACACAGAGTGCTAACAAGTTTTTAAAAGACATTTTGGCAAGATCACTTAAATGACTTTGACAAATTAGCTTCTTCTATTGAAATAATATTTTCCCTCAAAGATTTTAACTAGCTTTAATAATATGCCAATTTGTTTGCTAGTAAGGGATTTCTGCAACGCTCCAATTTGCATTCAGGGCATTCAGACTCACGAGGGCCACACTGAATATCTTTGTATTGAAACTCATGAGGATGTTCAGGCCAGTTACCACTGTGGCACAACCCAGTACTAAATTATTACAAGCAATTTGAAAGCAATTGTTCAGCCAGTATCTTGATTTTTCTTAATCACTGGAAGAAGAAAACTCTTCTCTTTCTGATCTCATGATCCTCAAACAGGCTGAGACGACATCTGGGAAAGGCTACGGAACACATTTACTGTGACTGATCTTCCACGCGGTATTTTTCACTTTCCTTCAGAGAAAAATAAAAAATAGAACTTCTCAGTACTAACTACTAAAAATACATAGCAGAGCCTTTCAGAAGCAAGTCTATTTCTCACTATGTTTCACCTACTTTATTTCAAATAGAAACTGAATCATTAAAACTCCTCTTTGTTAAAATCACGGCAGGGGCAGCACACCTATCCGCAGAGAAGCAGTGGCTTTGTCCTCTGCATGGATCTAAAAGATGACTTAATACTGTACTGTCACTGATGAACTGGAGGCTCTATAAGGCTCTGTAGGCTGTTCACCAGCTCTTTGTATCCAGCAGTTGGTCAGAGAAAAGAACATTACCCAGCACTTTCTTTTCCTAACTAAAAATAATTTTTAACAGGTTCTAAATTTACGGGCTTTATATTTAAATGACAAAAAGATAAGAAGAATCTGTATTAGGTGTAATGTCTTATATTTAGAGGAGAGTGACAATAGACGTTCTGGAGGAAAAAAAGTTACATAAAACTGGAATCAGAAGAATCAAACTCCTGCAATTGCAGCAGTCCTCCCCTATGAGCTGACAAAACTTCTTTTCTACAAACCCTTCCTGGGAAAGGAAAGGAAGGGAAGGGAAAACGGCAAAAGATGAGGAATGAGGACTGAGGTTGGACTGAAAACATGCAGTAATTTTTCCTGTTGTTGGTAGCAATGGCTTTAGAATCTTTTTACCTTTCTTACATGAACTTCTCATGATCCATTCAAAATCAATACAGAAAAGCTGCCACCTATTTTTGAGAACCCAAAAAGTGTCTGTATCCTGACTGTTTGACATTATCTGCATTGTTGGAGGTGCTGAATTCACACCACTCTGACAGCAAACCTCCAGACTGACTCCTTTGCCCCAGGCAAATCCAGAGACATATCTGGGGATGTGTATTGATTCTAGTGCCAGCAGAAGTAAAGAGGAAATGAAAGGGAAAAGGCACAAGAATTTAGGCAGTGCTTTGCTTTGCTAGCCAAGCACTATTTTTGACTGAGAAAAGAAATGACAAACTGGGTGATCAAAGATTTTAAGAAGTCAGCTGCACTGGGATGGCAAACACAGGTGCAATTTTCTCTCTGCCCGTGTCCCCAACAACCACCTGACTGTGGCTATTTTAAGCCGCCTGTTTTCAGCTTTTCTTCTCAAGAAATGTACTATAAGCTGCTGCTTTTCCCACAAATAGCAGTAAACATGCAGTGAAAGGCATTTGACAAATAAAAGCTTATTACTTATGCAAAAAAGTGTGCCTTTTTAAAGACAAAACATCCTCTTCATTTTCTCCCTTCTTTACAAGGAGTATAAAATGGTTATAGCATTTCTAGACGTTTTTTCAATTTTTTAATGTTAATGTACTCATTTAATGTTCATGTACTCAACTGTTTTTGCAAAAGTTGAAAAAAAGCCTTCAAAAGTAGGAAGCATTTGCACAAAAAAACGCCATCTTGATAATTTGATTTTTTTCAAGAAGCAGGCTTTTTTTCAAGTCTTTTAAAATACCAATTTTGGAAGAAGCATTCCGTTTAAAAATTTACTTTTTCTCCTAATGCAATTATGTAATTGTATTAAATGCACTTAGTCATAGAAATTTTTTTAAAAAAAGAAGCCGGGGCAGGGTACTGCAGGCAAAACTGGTCTGTGCACACAGCTTCACTGTGATGCCAGGGTATTTCAGCATAAACATTCAGGACACAGAATTTCACTTGGATGAGTGCCTTGCAAAGTGAAAACTGAATCATTGCTAGGGTCTTTGGACAGCATGGAACAGATCCAGATTAAAAACAGAAGCAGAAAAAAGTTTAAGAAAATTCTGATGCCTGCATCACTGTGTTGCAATAAGGACTAACCCTGGAATTACTCAGAATCATCAGCTGCTTCTCTTTTTAATCTAAATATTCCTGAGTCACCTTCAATGGTGCTTTTCTGCAGAGACTGAGAGACTCAGCAAAGATATGGGAGGGACCAGGCAGAGGGACCTGCAATCAGTGGATGTTGCTGAAAACTCGGAGGATGTGGGGAAGAATTAAGAGTGGCCAGGCTTGGTCACAGATGAGTGAGTTCATCTGGGAGAGAACAGTTGGGAAAGAAACAGGCAGGAACCCAGGGCAGGGTGCAGGAAGAGGGCTAAGATGGAAAGGTGACCTGGAACCTCCAGAAGGTGAAAGATGAGGGACTGAGATCCCTCAGACCACGGATGGCTCCTCAGGGAGATTTTCCTACAGAAAATACTTTGATGACCAGTTCCCCCTCAGGACACAAGAGAGGGCAATGACTCTGCCACGGGGAACCACTGCTGGCTCCTTTCAAAGAGCAACTTCTGACTCCAGCTGCCTTTGTGGAGCAGGGTCTCAGGTGGGCAGAGGATCCTGGTAGCCACCCTGCCTTATAAGCTTCTGTTCCTGGGATTCCCAACATTTAAATACCCGCTGTGTTCAACAAGAAATCCATGAAACCTTGGCAAACTCATTTGGCCATTTCCATATTCTTCTGTCCCATGCTCCCATACAGGAAGCAGGGAAAGGGCACCTGCAGAATTTATAAGGTCTGTAGCTTCAGCCAGTGCTATGAAGATTTGTTGTGGTGGGGCATTTTTGTAACTTCTGGTGTTCATCCTGCAAAACAAATCCTTGGAGAAGATCCTGTGGATCCAGTTCAGCTGTCCACGTTTACTCACCCTTGAAAGTGGGTGTTTATTTTCGTCTTCAGATAACACTCCAAAGCTAGTTTCCTTTCACTAATACATCTCTATTAAATTTCTCTGCTAATTAAAGAAGCCAAGGCCATAGCTAAGGAATTGGAAAGTGCTCTAATGGAATTACTACTCTGAGGTGGCTTGAATGTCATAATTTCCGTCTCCAACATAGCAAAATCTTCACAATCACCTTAAAGGCAAAGACTGAGAATAAATGCTGCTGGCTTTTTCAGGGGAAACATCATTATAGACATTAATGCCTTCTGTGTTAACAGTAGTACAGGCAATAAATACAGCAGCCTTAGTGATCGAAATGCCTATAAAGCATCTGCCACAAGATAAAGTGTAAAGAAAACTCTGGGCTGAGAACCACCCTGGAAAACTGCAGTTAAAAGACCTCCAGCATGACTAAGCTATGGCTTCCATCAGACTACAAATACAGTCTATTTCAGTATCTCTTCATATTTAAGAAGTTATCTAAGGTACTTTAACATCAGCTTATGCAGCATCTATGGTTTTGTCATCATATCAAAGCTCTCTCATCTTTTCACTGTAATATTCCCATGCAATAGGGATACAGTTTTTTCACTGTCTACCACATCACCTCAGGGAAGAGGTTAAACGAACCCTCAGCTTTACAGAGTGGACAAGGAAATGGTTTAAGAGCCCGGCAGTCTAACATCAGGTCTCTTGCCTTTCACACCCCCACTGCTTCTGCATTTAACAAATGAAACACAACTAAGACAGACACTCTAGTTTGGGAGCACTGACATCCCTGGTTTTGGGGACATTTGACACAGTTTTTTTGCATTACAGCTGTTCCAATGTATCATCTTTGAAAGTCAATGTACTGTCAGGTATTTCATATTTAAATTGCTGGGGCTGTTGAGTGGATACAGAGCTGGCATTTAATTTTTTTAAAAGAAGAGAGAAACAAAAAAAAAGGAGAGGTGGAGGAATAGCAGGCAAAATCCTCTTTTTAATTAAACAGTGTTATTTAAATAATAATAGTAATGATAATTTGCACTGGTGAATTTCACCCTGAGTCAGGCAAGTTAGCTTCTACAAAACAGAGTCATTGGGATGAAAAGGAAGGAGAAGATGTTGAGGAACAATTTTGACAATGCATTTCCTCCTCTTTTTTGTTTGATACTCTTGATGAACATCTTGTCAGCAGTTTTAATGTGTAGCTCTAGAGCTGATCAAAAGCTGGGATAAGCAAACAGAGATGTTGTAAAGCAGTAATCTGTGGATTTTCCAGCAAAGTAAGAGTAAAAAACAAACCAGCATTTGAAAAATGCCTTCGGGCTGTCTGTAGGAATAATTGCTTAGCAGTAGTTCCCCCCACATACCCAACAGAAGGTGGAACACAAACCAGATCATCACAGGGCCCAGAAAACAAATTACTGCAATGCTGAGCTCAAGGCTATCCTGAAAACCAACTCTAGTCCACAGCTGCATGAGAGCACACCCCTGCAAAGCTGCTTGTGTGGATGCTGGGAGCCAGAACCATTCCCAGCCTCCTGCACTCACTCTGCCCTTGGAAAATCAAGTCTTAATATCAAGAGCACAAGGGTGTCACAGGACCTCCAAGCCTTACTGTGCTTGCCAGCCACAGGACTTGACACAGACAAACACAGAGCAACTTCCAAACCAACTTTCCAAATACAATGATTATTTCCACAGAGTGACAGACAGAAGGGAACAAAATAAAGAAAGGGAGTGAGCACTCAAAGTGGCAAAATGTAAACAGCAGATGGTTTTACATAACTGGCAAAAAGGGAAAAGTAAAGGAAAAAAACAAACCTTCATTAAAGGGGCTAAAATATTGTAGATTAGAGCCTCATTTTAAAAATTGATGCATCATGGGAAGCTGAATAGCTCAAAAGGAGAAAAATTATAGGATGCAAAGGCTTTAATCTCTCCATCCTCAGTCTCTGCTCTGTGCTGGCCAGTAAATCTATATTCCTGGTTGGGTTCAAACACAGGCAACATACACTCGAACCCAAACTCTCCTGTTACTCTCTGAGCCTCAACATCCAACTCAATTGCAAATCTTCCCTACTCAAATCCTCCCAGAGGACATCGCTGCAATAATATGATAATCACGTTTACAGGACTCATCACAGGAGTAGTTTAATGTTCATCTAAGCCAATGGTACCCCTGGTAAGGTAACTTGCCACTGCTTGCCTACATTTCCTGCCCAAAATGTCTCACAGTAACTGCTGGGATCAGAAACAGCTGGTTGTCCCTTGGAACCTATTTGAATATGTGCATAAAAGCATTTTCTAATTCTCTTTCCACCATGTCAGCCTTTAATCAGAAACAAGGTAAGAAGGCACTGTACCAGATTCAAAGATGTGCTTACACAGAACTCCACTCAACCTGGCGCCCAGGAGTAGAATTAGCAATGAGATTAAAACCACAAGATCAAGGAGTAAAATTTCTGATGGAATTAGGATCATGAGGTAAAGGAATAAACTTCTTGAGAAGGAGGAGAGAGTGCCTTGAAATTCCCCTCCTGCATGCTCCAAGCAGAGGATGCTGTGCCTCTCTTTTCCTTTTTTACCCACTGCATTGTTTTTTCAGGCCAATAAAAGAACTGACAGACTAAAAGCTCAGAACATTTCGATCTGACCCTGTTGGTTGATTTACTTACGAAAATTTTAAAATTGAAGTGCACTTATTTTATTAGAAAACGAAGGTGCACTGTCCTTTCCATAAAGGCATTTCCACTGCAGACAAGCCCTTTGCACAGAACAACCATTCCAGTTTCACCCCAGGTTTTAACACGAATCCAGGTCACTACTGACATGCTAAACCTTGGCCCTTCTTCCTCCATGAGGTCTGGATGAGAAAACCACACTCCTCTGCCATTTCTTCCCCTAGACCATCTCTGCCTGTAGTTTTGCTCATCCTCTGCAGAGGTGACATCTTAGGGATATGCACAAAACACACAGAAACAAGCTCTGCCAACGCAGCCACTGGAAGGAAGAGGCAAACTGAATCCTCCTCCTCAGAGAATCTAGCACAGCTATTTGGTGCTTGTATTTCCTTAATCCATAGAGATCCGTCAAGTGGGACTCCTTTGTTTCTGAAGTAAGTTTGCTGCACTCTACTAAGTGCTTGATTAATGGACAGCTCTGTAGGTATTGAATACAAAAAGGTGGGAGTCTGTCCTTTGTGTGGAAAACGTGTGCATCAGATTTTCCAGTGAAAAATGGGCAAGATTAAAGCCAAAGCAAACAGAATGACTGCTACGAAATGGGCCCAAAGTGCCTTTTTAATATATGTTTAAAATGTCTCCAATATTCTGTACTTAAAGACTTTGACAACATAATTCTGTGAAAAAGCTGATTTATCCTGCATAAAGAACAGAGAGCGCTCACCTCCCAAAGGAAAGAAAATACTTATGGCTGTTGCTGTAATAAATGTTTCTAACAACAGCAAAATATCCCTCCTCTACTAGCACGAAGAAACACAGGGAGCAAACCTCACTGCCAGCCCTCACATCCCAGTTCATTTACGTAGTTACAGTTGGAAAAGAAGAAGAAAAATTCCTGACCATAATTAATTTTAGCCTTTTCTAATTTCACCACGATTCATGTTCAAAAATATTTTCATTAACTAATCCATACAATACTGAGCTACATACTTAGCCTAATTAGATTACACGAATGGTTTTAAATTAGGAAGGTTTAATTAGCAGCAATTATTCCCCATGCTATTTCCACTACATGATGGGATCACATGGATGATTTCATAACAAAAACAAAACAAAAAAAAAGGATCTTTCTTGCAATTCCATATCCTGTTGTGATGCACAACACAGGCTTCACTCTCTGCCTATACAAACAGATCAGCCATAAAAAAATAACTCTGACAGATACTCACTTTCACATCTCAACATCACAAATACACCCTGACTAATGCCAGCTTGGAGAGAGAGGGAAGAGGGAAGAGGGAAGAGGGAAGAGGGAAGAGGGAAGAGGGAAGAGGGAAGAGAAGAGAAGAGAAGAGAAGAGAAGAGAAGAGAAGAGAAGAGAAGAGAAGAGAAGAGAAGAGAAGAGGAGAAGAGAAATAGAAAAAGGACAGGGGGATTGAGG
Source organism: Ifrita kowaldi (assembly GCA_013398055.1). NCBI lineage: Eukaryota > Metazoa > Chordata > Aves > Passeriformes > Cinclosomatidae > Ifrita > Ifrita kowaldi. The sequence continues at coordinate 19,556 of VZRS01001693.1, forward strand.
ATTTCCTTGTATTATTGAAAGGATGCCTTGCAAATCAGCTTCCAAGATAACACACTCCATGCCCTACCTTGTCACAAAAAGTGAGCTGAAATTATTACTGTGTTGCATAGCTGAGCTCATGGATCCTGTAGGTCTCCCCTCATCGTCAAAACAACATGGAAACCAGGACTTTGTCCTGGAACAACACAGATGGCCTGATCCCAATTATTGCCAAACAGAATTCCGTAGCTGCATGCATAGCTGTGCCACAACAGCAATTTGGGGAGAAAGATTAGGAAAAAATGCAATTACCATCTTCACAGAAACAATTTCAAGAAAAAACAGCGTATGAGGATAGAGTGTCTGAGGATAACAGGATAATTGACAAAACATCTCAATCTGATCTATGACACACCCAGACTGCCTAAATGGAATTGAGTAAAGTCCATTGTTTAGCACTGGGTTCTGAAATGAACTAACAGAATCAAAACCTAAGAAACGGATTTGTCACAAATTAAATTTGCCCTCATTTTGTGGTACTCCCAACCAAGTCTTCTCAGTAGGTTATTAATTTTCTTGATATTTTTATTTAGGTGTCTTGAACGTGAAGCGGCTATAAAACGAAGGAAAGAGGATATTGCAAATATAAAGCTGATTGCCAAATTTCATTTGGGGCAGGAAATGGAAGTAAGGTAATACTGTGTCTCACAGAAGTATATTCAGCATTGGGGTTTTTTTAAATAAAAAAAAGTAAGAAAGTTAAACTATCATCTGCAGACTGAGCACTGCATTCCCCAGCTGAGAGAGTTTCACCTCCCACTCTCAGCTTCCTTCCTTTCGTCAGTCTAATTTGTTTTGGCCTGATATTTGCCAACGTCAAGGTGAATGTTCCTAGGAAATTTGACGGGAAATTATTTTGGCTGGTTTTCATCTGTTGTAGCTCTACATGAAAAATACAGACTTTTTCATTAATTTTTGGAAGTACGTCTGAGAGTAACAGCAGCTACTGGCACACGTATCAAATTCAATGCCATTACTGATCACATTAGGATAAAATATACATAAAAACTTTGAAAATATCCTTCCAATATGAAAAGCATTCAAAAGCAACATTTGTCCATCTACAGTCGAACTGAATTTATCGGGGTTTTTTTTAAGGTTAATCCAAAATGTTTCAGACAGAAACAGGTTGAAAGAACAAAAAACCAAGAAAACATAATGCAGAAAGTGCAAAGCAATTTAAAAACCAAAACCAGGGAGAGCTTGAATTGGTTTCCTGTTCTTTATGACGAAAAAAAAAATAGAAGCGTCCAATATTAACTTACTCTTAAGGCTCAGCACTCCAAGACCTCATGCTCAGCGGTCAGGGGCCTCTGAGTAGTGGCTTGATGGCTCATCTTAACCTTGCTGTTATCTCACATTTCCTTTTTATGACTAATATTTCTGTGTTGTTTTAGAGAGCAAGGAGAGCAAGGAGCAGATCCTAAACCAGTTTTAAATGTTCTGTACTGATTGCAATGGGAGAGGTTTACAGAAAACAGGAATATGATGTTAAAGCCAAGATCTCTCTGACAGTGAATGGGACATAAAACTCCCCCAAACTGTCAGTGTTTTCAATATTTGCATTTTATCCTATACAGCTCCCATTTCCAGTGCCTATAATGGGACTTCCAAAACCTTTTGCATATTTACAGCAGATACCTGTTGTGGCTTTGTCATGAGTGCCAGGTATTTCTTGCCATTCTACTAAATAATATTGGCTCTGCCTTAAACATGCCACTATATCAATTTAAAAGATCAGGATGTATCAGACCATTGCCTTTATGCCTACATATGTTCATCACATTTGTCTGAGAAGCATAAGACAGGGACTAATTTCAGCACAAATCTGTACTGTTCCCGTGTACCCTGGCTATATTAATCCTGGAACTTTACCATGGAACACACTGCTCCTGGTAGAAAGAATTGCCTCCAGCCCTATTTGTTAGGCTGCATCCACTGAAGCAAAACAATGTAGGTATTTTATTATTTTTTAAATTAGGACGAACTACAAGGTTCATCTGATTTATTCCCACAAATGCTACAGCTCAGGCCCACATGAAGTCTTGGCTATCAAGGAATATCCTGACTGCAGGCAATTAGACCAGCCAGAGCAATGCACGGTATCCCACATTTACCTCTGCCTTCACCTCAGCTTTTAAGCTGTAGATTGGCAAAAATTAAATGTCTCCTGCACTCTTTGAATTTAACCCAAGGTCTGAAACAGTGATGTGGAGTCAGCTATAAAAATTCCGATTAATTCAGAATTCAGTGCAGTCAGACTTTTTTTTTTTCATTCCTGGAATATTGTAATTTGTTTTTCTTGGTTTCCTGTAACTTGGAACGTGGTTTGGTAGGCACTTTACAAAAAACATGCAGAGTTCCTGCCCCCAACCATTTAACATTTAAACCAATAAATCAGGTGTGGGTTTGGAGAGGAATAAAACACCACAGTATTTATCAAACGCCAAAGTTCATGATTTCACCGAACGTCAGATCTGGAAATGAAACTAAAGTTTAACTTTCCTAGATGAAAGCCTCAGTCTTTAGACATCCCTACCCAAAAGCTCTTGTTTCTATATTAAACACTGCCAATTAAAAGCGGCCACAGCTGAGTCCTTCTCACGTACACATGCAAACACATCAGTTAACAACCTCCACATGTTGCCATTACACCTGACCATGCTTCGCTGCTGCAATTATAACCTGAAAGGCAATGAACTTATGGGAAAGATTAATTCTGACAATCTCGTTGTAGTAACACAAAAACCATTAAAGATGCCATGCCACTGCAGAGATGTCTGTGTCATATTGACGCGATGATGTGCCTTCACCCACAGCACACAAAGGAAGAGAGGGATAAATGCCTTTTGCAGAGATAAAGAACAGAGGACTCTGTTCCCTTTGAATTTTTAATATTTCAGCAAACATCCTCTTTGTTGCCTTCTCAGCTGGCTGAAAATGGATCAGAAGGTGAGGATGCATAACTTCTCCACGGCCCATTATTTCTTATTATCATCCAGATGGAGCGTGGCTATTAGAGCACCACTAAAAGCTCTAATGAACTGCAGTGTTGTAGATTACTAATTCTTCAACAGCATGTTTCCGTATCAATAATAGACTGTAAAAACAACAGCAACCTGACTAATTAGGCTAGATCAAATCTGCTCAGCTTGGCTTCCTGTCCCTCCTGTTCTGGGTGTTCGTGTGGGTGTTCAGTACTGGTGCAGCTTCCACTAAACTCCTTTCAAAGCCTCTAATCACCCCATATAATATTGCACACATCTAGAAACATTTGTTTAAATGCTCAGAAGAAGCATTTAAACAAGAGCACACCCATGTTCGAACCATATGAATAATTTTCTCGTTATTTTGCCTGTAACGCAGGGGAGTTTAAATCTCAGTTGTTCCTAAGACAGGAAGAAGTGGGAGGGCCCCAACACTCATCATTAGGTCCTCTGTTTAGCAAAGCACTCGGGATTTAATTCATTAATGTTTTCTGGTATTCCTGGGCTTGTTTGGGTTTTTAACAGGGTAAACAGAAACTTGCTCTAAGCTTGTGCTTTCATTTGCTTTGCTCCCTTAGCAGTTGGTGGAACATAAAAAGAGCTGCAGTGCTGGGCCCCACTCTGAAGCTCAGGAAAAAAACACTTTTTTCAAAAATGGCCAAAGCAGGCTGCGGGATCTGTGAAGTAAAATTGTAACCTTGCTCCAAAGCTCATCAACACATACATACAAATAAGGGGCATCTGTTGCAACCCTTGAAAAATACTAAGGAAGTTCAGCCAATGAAGATTTATTATTTTGAAACAGAGTAATGTTTCAGATAAATCTCTCTAATTCTGTCGTTTTACATCCCATTTAACAGCCAGTGCCGCCTCTTGAGTTCCCAGAGGAGACACAGAGTGGAACACGTGGTGGGGCTCAGCACAGCATCACTCCCATGGAATCACACACACACTCAGCCTGGCACCTCGCTGAGCAGGGCTCTCTGCTACAATTCCTTGTGCACGGGGCAAGGGAAGGTTGGCCAACAACCTCCAAGGGCTGTGACCATGCCACAGGTTTTGCAGGGATCTCACACACCTGTCTTCCCCTTCTCTCCTCCTACATTCATCTTCAGACAAGAAGATCTGATTACAAGATTCTTCTTGCATGACCAATCTTCGCACACATTTAATTATTTCAGACTCACAGCCATTATACAGTTTCCGATATGGCACTGATGCCAGCAGCTTTATTCTGAACTGCTTTCTTACCTTATTCACTTGCCTTATTTTTTTTTTTTTTCCTTTCAAGTGCTAATGCAGAAGGATTGTGTTTGATTAACTAGAAAGTTACATCTCCTTTAGGTAAGGTGGACTATCAATTTGAGCAGGAAATGCTTGCATTAATGAGGCACGGTAGTATCCTTCTTTATGCCTCAATTTCCTATTCAAAAATAAGGGACTGGACGCAGGCATCGGATTTTGTGCTTTGAAATGTTCCTGGTAGAGGAGGAAGAAGGGCAAATAAAGCTTGTCCTTTCACCATATAAAGGAATGATGGTTTGTTCCCATGTCTTTACCAAACAGGTGTCATTAAAGAATATAATGTAAAAAAAAATTAATTTCCATACACGTGACCTCGCTGAAATGGATGCTGAGGTTTTTGCAATACACCTGCATGGATTTTAGGCATGAGTCCTAGTGACCTTCAAATGGGACTTACCCCCTAATTCCTTCTTGCCTGTATTTGGAAGATCCACCAATAAACCTGAAATGTCAGAAATCTTCCCTTCGTCATGGCTTGTGGCCAGAGAAACACTTAAAGGTAAGTTCTCATTAAGCAACAATGAGGTCAGTGGGACTATTCCAGTGCTTAAAAGACACCACGAGTTTAAGGTCCCAGTGCAGGAAGGACTGAAGGACTGGGTTAAATGGATTTAAAAAATACACAGGAATTCATCACACCTCATTCTGCCCTCCTAGCCTTTAACTTAACATCATTTGATCACATATGAGATAAGAGAGATGAGACCTAAGGGCTGCAACACCCACCCAAGGGTGACAGTGCTTGCCTCTGTGACACTGATGCTGAGTTCAGGTTGTTCAACTTTGCCAATACAATGCAAGAATCTCAATTTTTCTGCAGCTGCCATTGTTACTGTTGGAATGTGCATGCAAACACACAAATTTTGTAGGGCCATGGATATGACTGCTCCTCCCAGTGTTCCAACTTCAGGAAAAATCCAGTTTAAGGGGCTTTTACCTCAGAACTGACCATCTTCCACTGAGGAAAAACTGACACAACTCTCTCGACACGATGCCATTTTTACAGAGCTGGGCTTTTCCTGCAGAGGAATTCAGCCTCCACTCCATCTCCCATTGTCACATGCAGAAATCAGCAGCAGATATTAATAAACCCTTTTTCATCAACTTCATCCTATTTCAATTCTGATTACACTTCACAATAGAGCTTTGAAATGTGCTTTAATTTTCATGACACACTTTCGAAGAAATTAAATATTCTGCTCTATTAGAAAATCCTTCATGTTGTTACGCAACAAAAATGTAGACAAAGTAAGATAAAAGCTTACTAATCTTTCAACCTTTTAAAAATACCTTTTTCTATCTGCTGGTCTTCTTCCTTTTACCTGCTTGCTTAGTTTCCCCTGGAAAAAGAAAGAAATTTCCGAAAGTAAGAAAATGGCTCCCAAATTTCTCTCTTCTCTTTTTTTCTGAGTCTTTAAGGAAGATTTTTCTTCCATCCTTCTGCTACTCTTCCAGTATGTTATAGCAAAAGATGCAGCACTTAAAAAAATAAGTAAGAAAGAAAAAGAAATATTCTTTACTTTAAAGAAATCAAGACAATGGGGAAAAAAGGGTGGGAGGGGATAAAATTTCCAATACAGATTTTTTTTTCTTTCTTTAGTGTAAATCTTCATTAATGAAAAAGTCATGATGAAAACCCAGAGGCAAGAACCTTTAGCTCAGTTACAAAAATTTTTAAAGCCAAAAAAAGTCGTAACTCCTGTACTGAAATTAATCACTAAATGTTTAGGGATGGTCAACCACCTAGAGAAAGTGAGCTTTGCTAGCTTGGCCTTGCCAAGACATAACAGGGATTTGTAGCTGTACCTTACCCTCCCTCCAGCATCAGAGGTTTGTAGGCTCAGGAGGGACCTCAAGGGATCACAATCCTGAGGGAGGAGCAAGGATACCTGTAGCAAAATTCATCAATGAACTGGAGTCCACCAAATCTGCCGGTGGCTCTGCCCAGGATCTAGAAAGTTTTGCCCAAGATGAAAAATTTTGGTGGACTGGTGTTGGAAATCCCTGTTTCCACCATCAGTCTTTCGTTCCCTCCCAAGTGGCCTGACTGCCCTCCAGGAAACACAGAGGATCAATATTCTTTTCCCTTTCAAGCACACTCTTTCCATGGTAGAAGTCAATCTTCGTGTTCCCCTTAAGCTTCCATGAGCTTAAGCCAAAGTCAGTTCTTCCAACTGCTCCCCTGAGATCCTGCCTTGTAACACAGTTTTATGATCTCCTCTCCCTCCAGCTGGTCTACAGCTTCCTTAAAATGCTGTTACCTAAAAGAGAAAGAAAAAAGGTGCCTACCCAGTCCTAGCCCCAGCAGAATAAATGCCTTTTCAGCTTGTTTGTGGCACTGCTCCTGATGCTTTCCAGGGCGACATTCACAGGTTTTGCCCCACTGCTGTGTTGCTACGTTTGGTCTGCAGTCACCTATCCCTGTTCTCCTCCAATATCCACCAGAACCCGCTCCAGCCTCACACCAGCAGAGCCAGTTATTCCATGGACGGTGCTTATGCATTTGATTTGCCCTCTTTGCACATGGTGCATTGCATTTCCCTCTCTTGACATTCACCTTGCTGATTTGGGGATGCCTTTCCAGTTTACTGGGATCATTATGGATTCTGATGCTGTCATCTGAATGGTTTGCAACCGTTCCCATAACTCTCCCAATCTGCTCTCTCTTTTCTGTCACTCATCTCTGCTAATGAAAGTGTTGAACAGAATCACACGCAGGGCAAAAATCTCACTGGCAATTCCCTCCAAGTTTGACAGCGAAGCCCTTGATTATATTTTGAGAGAGATTGTTCAATCAGTTATCGCCAGCTTTGTTATGACTGTGTTGAGATCATCTTTCACTCGTTTGCTGTGAGGCCACTAAGTAAAAAACTGTCAGAAGACTTTTTGAAAGTTCAGATATATCGTATCTACTCAATTCCTTTTATTCTCTAGGCAGTTATCTTGTCAAACAAAGAAATCAGATTAATTTGCCACGAACTCATCTTGACGAATCCACGCTGGCTGCCGGCCAGTGGAAGAAAACTAGTTTTAATCATTCATGACCAAAATATTCCTACTGAAACTCCACTGGATTTGACTCAGCACTCGCAGGGATGCACAGCAGGTACCCAGGGGAGAGATGCCAGTTTGGATGCTCTCCTGTCCTCCCTCCAAATGGAAGGGAAAGGGGTAAAGCCCTTTAAGGAGGAACCCACAGTCATACTCCCACACAGAATATGCTTCCACCAGTGGAAAATTTTTCCCAGTCCTACCAAAGTTCTTGCAGAAAAAGCCACAGAAAAGATGAACGAGGATGAAAGACATGCAGGCTGAGTCCTCAGTGCTCTCAGAACGTTCAAGAGGAGCATGACATTGTACTACTTCTGACCTACAGAAAGGAAGCAACAAGAAACCAGGAACTGGTATCTGTCATCTTTCATCCTAGTACCTGAGATCCCCAAGTACCACCAAACGTGTTCCAGTACCACAGGCAGCACTGTGATAATGAAACATCCTAGAGATTGGGGCTTTTCATATATTTTACAAAAACAACACAAAACTCCCAGCTCTGTCAGCGTCTCCAGATGTGTGACAATGTCACACAGTTTTTTCAGTTCTGAAATTCAACCTAATAACATTTAAGCACGGAAATCTCTTGCTGGGCAGGAAAAGTAGTATTTTAAGGCCCAATTCACAGATACGATCGAAATTTTCTACAACAGGACGCTTGTTAAAACAACTTGTCTCCTCACTGAACTGCCCATCCAAATTTCCACTCCAGCTGATAAACCACAGCAGTTACCTGCAAGCAAAACTGGGCCAATATTAATGAGATTTAACAGAAAATATCTGTTTTACCCAATGAAAGCAGGGCCTACCTGGTAACTGGCCTGACTTACTTGGGTAACTCTCCCTTTTAAATGCCAAACACACACAGGTATTATCTCCTGGGTACACAAAATTAACCAAGGATCTCTGCACAGACAGACGTGGATCACTCACTTGGCTCTCTGAAACTTCAGAACTGGCAAACACAAAGGATCTCCCAAGCCCCTTCCATCCAAGCGGGTGTGATACCTTGGGGGTTATCTTTTATCTCAGATTTGTTTATCCCTCTAGCACAATGTGCTATAAAACTGAGCTGTGTTGTATTCTTAGCCAGTCAGATATATTTGCTGATCTAGCTGGGCTAATTAAAACTTTCTGCTTCCTGAGAGATACAGTTGTTGTGAGTAATCCAGGACGACCTGATAATCCCTCTGGGACCATGTCAGGTGATTGCTCGCACTGTGTGTGAGCATAAAGGTTGATTTTCCACATTCACATATCATTTATTCAGTAACAATTTTCAGTTGTTTTAAATAATATAGCTCAATAGCAAGAAATAACATTTCCTTCTTCATTGTTACCTCTCCCACTCACTGTCCTATCTCTCTTGATACCATAATTTCCTTTAAACACATCAAGCCAATGACAATAAAAGTAAACCTTATATAAACACATGCTAGCTATAACCTTGACAAAAAAAATCCCATAAACCTTCCCAAGGAGGCTGTTTTACAGTTTTAAAGCTCTTTATATAAAGACACATGTTTTTGCTATAAACTAGAACCTGAATATCTAAAAATCTACTGCCATGACAGGATTACAGCAAAACAAGGCACATATGGCCCCAATCCGGTGGATACAACCAGGTGCTGGAGCGTGTCCTGAGAAGGGAAAGGGAGCTGGGGAAGGGTCGGGAGCACAGGTCTGATGAGGAGCAGCTGAGGGAGCTGGGGGGTGTTTATCCCAGAGAAAAGTAGGCTCCCAGGGATCTTATTGCTCTCTACAATTCCCTGAAAGGAGGGTGCAGCCAGGGTGTGTTGGTCTCTTCTCCCAGGCAGCAAGCGACAGGACAAGAGGAAACAGCCTCAAGTTGCACCAGGGGAGGTTTAGATTAGATATTAGAAACAATTTCTTCACAGACAGGATGTCAAGCACCAGAACAGGTTGCCCAGGGCAGTGGTAGAGTCACCATCCCTGGAGCTATTTAAAAGAGGGGTAGATGTGGCACTTGGGGACATGGTTTAGTGGTGGGGTAATGGTTGGGCTCAATGATCTCACAGGTCTTTTCCAACTTAAACGATGATTCTGTGACCTCACTCTTACACTGAAGTTCCATTAAAAAGTGGATGATGCTACATCTTTTACTGCCTAAGAGTAATTTGTTTTTTTACTGTAGGCTACTGATGTGTTTATAGTCTTAAGGCTTCTCCATGCAGCTGCTCAGAGAATATTGAGACTGCCAAGTTCTACTGCTGCAGTGAGACCAATAACCTGCCTCGAAATACTTCATCTGCCCCAGCTGTGAGACATAAGTAAGATTAGTAAAAACTAGAAGATATCACAGAAAGATCTTGATACGCTTGCCTTGTACAGCTAATAGCACTTCAAGTACGGTTCAGCAATCCAAAAGTGTCAAAATGCTTTTTCAATGGCACTCAAGAGGGGAAATTTTCACTTGCAAAGCAACTTCTAGTAACTTTCTGTGCCACTTTCTTCTTTTTGCACTAATGGGTAAATGTGAATGAACAGTTTCACTCTCTCCTGATTTGGATGTTGAAGAACTTACCACCTTTCTCATTGCTTGAGGATTACATCTGTATGTAACAGAACACGTTGCACAGCGAAATTGTGGATGTCCCGCTCCTAGAAGTGTTCAAGGCCAGGGATGGGACCCTGAGCAACCCTGCACATGGCAGGGAGGTTGGAATGAGGTGGTCTTTAAGGTCCCTTCCAACCCAAACCATTTCATCATTTTGTGATTCTAAGAAGCAATTAAGAGCTTGCTAGCAGGGCCATATTGCTGTTGGAAGAGACATTCCCCCCGACTGGCCCCCATTTTAAGAAACTTTAAGAGAAGCATAAAAACTGGCACCAGTCCTCTACTGCTGGAGAGATCAAACGAACCCTTCTGCAGCTCCTTGATGCAGAGCCACATCTCTCCCACATCCCAGATCTCTGCAGGAGAAGAAACTGCCCTTCCACAGAACTGACTCTTGTAGGACACCCTTAGGGGCAGAGCTGGATTTCAACCACAGCTGAACACTCAAGCCTATGAATTCCTACAGATGTAGAGCCTTCTCATATTAGTATCTGTTGCTAGGAAAAATATGATGTAATCTACGTTGCTGGCGGTGATTTTTGCTGGAAGGTGCTATCTCACACACATGCACTTTCCTCAGGATCAAAAATTAAATCCTATGGGCTCTTGGGATTGCTTGTCTGGGAGCCTGCCAGACAAGCGCTTTCCTACAATGATACACTGTTGTGTCAGCGCGTGGGCTTAGCCACTGCTTAACAAATTTGCTAGATAAACTTCCATGATTCATCCAAACAGCATTCAAGTGGCTAACTACCATATATTGGCAGGGAACTGACGAACGCTGCTTGAACAATGAAAGAACCCACTTAAATAATGAATTAGGTTTGACAGATCAATGGAGACATGACTGACAGCCCCTGGCACCCCACGTCACAATTCCAAAAGAGCTGAGCAGCAGCAAGGGGGGTGCCATGAGCAATCAGCAGCCTTTCAGCATTGTTTGCCAAACACAGGAGAGTTTAGGGCCAGAGGTGGCTCAGATGAGAGCATCTCACTGGTTTTAAAAAGGAAAGAGCATGTCCTATTCTCTCTGTTTAATAAAATTAGAAGGAGGGCAGGGCATCTATGTGTTTAGCATAGATAACTAAGATATCATTGATATCTGTATTTATGCATCTAGCATACACTTTCTAGTGAAATGTGTCCCAGCCCATGGCAGGGGGGTTGGTACTGGATGATCCTTAAGGTCCCTTCCAACCCAAAGCATTCTGAGACTCTGTGATATCAAAAGGAACCCACCCACCCTCTCCATCATTTCTCCCCTGAGCAATAATAACTTGGGGTCAAAGCGACAGCAATTACATCTGTCTCCTTTTCAAAGCTGAAAATCATGAACCTGGGTATTTCAAGAGGAAAACAAGAAGCTAGCACTTAAACTAGAACCTCTTGGAAAGAGGTGTCTAGAAATTACTCCCATTTTCTAGAGAAGGTATCCTATACAATCACTACAACAAATTCTTCTGCTCATATGCAAAACCAGTGTGAATTGACAGGCCTGTTTTCATCATAATTTAAAACCAGTCACTGAAAAATATCATCTCTCCACAACCATATCCCCATAAAACTAGAGTAAATAGAAGCCCAAGTAATTATGTATTTATATAAAAGTATCTCCCTAAAAGAAGAACAACAAAGCATCATTTGCTCAGCAATTCTGGGGACCAATGGATAACTGAGGGATTCTTCTATGTCTTTCACAGCCTGAGAAACAGTGAATTATTCAATATTCATTGACACTCCTGCCTTCGATATCTCATTCTGACCTTCCCTTGCTGCATGGATCATCGGAGCATTTCAGTGAACAGTGGAATAAACTGGATTTCTGCTATTGCTTGGATGAAGTATTGTCTAGGTCCGCTCAGCTGGACAAAAAAACTCCTGTAATTGCTGTATTTATGGGGCCAGACTGATGCTGCAATCTGCTCTGTGCCATTCAGAGCCATTTCACTGTTGCACATGGACAGGGGCAAACCATTGCTCCAGGTTACACCAGAAGCATGAAATGTGTCAGAGACCCTCTGAGCCCCAGGCTGGGTGTTGTGCTTTAACCTAGCAGGCAGCTAAAACTCCCCCAGCCACCTGCTCACTCAATCTCCCCCTGTGGAATGGGGAAAGAATCAGAAAAAAAGCCAAAACTCATGGGTTGAGACAAGCACAGCTTCACAGCACAGAAAAGGAAGGGGAAAAAATAATAATAATAATGATAAAAGAACACAAAAAACGAGTGATGCCCAATGCTATTGCTCACCACCTGCTGACCAGTCACCCTCCAGCCACCCCAGTTTTATTGTTCAGCATGATGCCATATGGTGTGTAATGTCCCTTTGGCCAGTTCGGATCAGCTGTCCCAGCTGTGTCCCCTCACAGCTCCCTGTGCCCCCCAGCCTCTTCACTGGCAGGGAATGAGAAGCTGAAAAGTCCTTGACTTCATGTGAGCGCTGCTCAGCAACAACTAAAACCTCAGTGTGTTGTTATCAACATTATTGTCATTCTAAATCCAACACACAGCACTGTACCAGCTACTGGGAAGAGAATTAACTCCATCCCTGCCTAAACCAGGACTCTGGGAAGCTGGCTGCTATTCTCCCAGTGGAAGTACAGGAAGGGAGAAAGCATGTGACAGTACTCTTGTTTAAACATTCACACTTGTTCCTTCAAAAAACCCCATCTCTCCTGAATTTTTCAAGCTGTTTCACCTGACCACGCTGCCACCTTCCCCAAAATGCTTTTTCCCTTCTATTTTCTGCTCACTGAGGGCCTGGCTGTGCTGAGTTGCAAGATAGTGATAGTGGGCATATGAACCAAAAGTTTCTTTCTGTTCTCTTTCTTGATACATTCTTTTTTTTCTTTTTTTTCTTTTTTTTCTTTTGTGGAAGACACAAACCGAGTCAGTTTTACATCTGCATCTATGGCTGTGCTGCAGAAACCTCAAAGCTGCTTGTGAACAGAAGCAGAGCAACACGCAGCAGCACAGGCTGAGGTTTTGTTTGGAGGCTCTGAGCTGACAAAAAAGATCATGGAAGGTTTACAACAAAGGTGCTTCCTGAATGATAAACGATTCCTGGTCTGTTCGAAGCATCTGAAAGACCTACCTATTTGTTCTGCTCTGCACAGAGAGGGGATGAAATAACCTAGATCAACACAAAAGGTGCTACAAAAATCAGATTTTCAACGCATATTTAGCAACTCTAGGCAGCAAATGCACAATAGGTATTTAAACAATAACCCTTGTAAAAACCCTGCTCCCTTGTCATAGGATGCTTTGTTTGCTATTTTTAGCTTTTCAAGTGTCAAGAAGCAACAGAAAAAAATATTGCTGAACAGCACTGGACACCAAGATAAAACAAGTGAGGCAAAAAGAAATCTGAAGCAAGCTCCACAAGATGAGGTTAAGTTATTCAAAGCTCTCTTTCCTGCAAGACAGGTGATGTATTTCAGCTTAAATATCCCACTCAATCTGTCCTCAGCGAACAAGCAAGTGACAAGCTGCCAATCCAACTGAAAAGCACCCCATCCATCAGGGCTTCCCCCGCCCCTGCCCCGCACCAGGCAATGCTTTATCAGCACCTACAGAATCTGAATCTGCCTATTTTTAACAAGAACACCATTCTGCAATCCTGCCCACCAGAAGGATTTGCAAATCTCTCCAAATACTCCTCCCAGGCCCTGATAACTTTGCCAGCACGAATAGGAAACTTGGGGCTTTCAGAACAAGCCGCAGCTCGCTGACAAGGCAGGGAAGATTTCCTTTCCTATCTGCAGTTTGCATGAGTAGGCAGCTGGGATTGTGATGAATTACTATCTCTGATGCCAGTGCTAAGTTTAAGACATTTATTTGGCATAGCCTGTTAGAAAAAAACACTGCCAATATCAGCTATTGCTATTAGCAAACTTCTCCAGGAGAACTACCAAAGGTATTTCACAGCTTCTCTCTGTTTATAACAGGAGTGTGTTTGTGGACCAGAGATATTTATTGACTGAACTGTAATTGAATTTTACTGAATGTTTATCTCAAAACACTGTTTCAAAAGAGAAACTAAACCATCTTGGTTTGAAAATAACTCCATTCTTAGTCATACACCTTTTCACAAGGCCAAATCCTTCTCCCGAGCTCAGTGGATGTTCTGAATGCCCGACAAATTGCATTTTCCATCAACTATTTGTTGTGCCTTCCTGTTTCATTTTGGAGTTCAGAGCATCAGGTTTTCAGCAGCTGGCTCTGCAAAGCACGTCTTTACAATCCTGCAGGTCTGATGTCTCTGCACAAATATTGCAAATATTAAGCCCGTGACCAGTGCCTGTTCCGAAGCTGGCTTATTTTCTAACCAGTAGAAAAAGATCAATCAAGGTTTGGATTTCAGGAGCACTCATCACACCGATGTGCATGGACTAGAAATCTTCAGATCCACATCGATGTCACTGTAAAAGATTCAACTAATTGATGATAACTGAGCATTTTTACTTATAAATTTTACTTGTAAATAAACCAAAAAAGTTCCTCCTGTCTGTAGCCTTCCTGCCTGCCACAATGCTCTTCACCCCACTCGCAAGAGAAGGCACATTTATTTTGGTGTTATTATTTTATATGCAATAACCAACTCAGTAGCCCTTTTGCCATGCTTCTTAAATTTTAGATTCTACTTTTGACTTTGTCTAAAAACCTATAAACCTACACACAGTTTCCCAGCTGCTAAGCTCACAGTTGCCACTTATAAATTTTACGTGGACATTTAGTAATTTTGTAGGTAACACTTATGCAAATTAATTGCCAGCGCCGCACGCACAGCCTGTTGTCAGTGTCAACTTTGTATTGCCCTCCTTAGCATGAGTTTCAGAGACAAAAAAGCAAGGAAACAAACCACCTAGAACACATACAAAGCAGGCTACAATCTCCCCTTCCTTTTCACTTGCCGAGGCCATGCCTGCATTTTGTTGTTGATACCATTATAAATAGTAGTAGTGGCATTCATTATGTTTTTATGGCTCTCATCACACCCTAAATCACTTAGTTTTTTCTGTGAAATCCCCCTCTACAGGACAACAGAAGTCCCCTCAAAAAAAACCCGAACCAAAACAAGAGAAGTAAATATTACAATGGATAAAAAAATGTTCCATATCCACTTTATTCTCCAAATCCCCAGGTTCTGTAAATACCACAAATCAGTTTCAACAAATGGTGTATCAGCTCCTATGGGTTTTTGATGACCTATCTGCAATAGCTCACTAATGCTCTGCCTTGGGGATTTGCTTTTTATGGACTTGAAAATGTTTTGCAACACATCAACCCATCGTGTAAAGATGGTGTTCAGCAGAAATTTCATTGCACCACGCTGCAAGAGTCCTAAAATTGAAACCTCTCTTTTTAAAAAGCATTTTAAAATCTCCAAACAAATGGCTTTAATCTTCTAAAGATCTAGAAAGACTGTGGAAAGAAAAACTTCCTTTTTATAGTTCAGTATTTCTCAGAGATGAGCTCAAAGTGTTAGCTGAGATAATTATCAGAGAGATTATGCAGATCTTATTATCTAAAGGTTTTGTTTGCTCTCTTGTTACATAATTGCTCAGTGTTTGCATGGCGCTCAGAAAATAGAAAGCACCAGAGAAATACCAAGAGTTATTTATTTAACAGAAGAATAATTCTCCCAAATGGTATTAACACTTTAAGTTGTCTCTACTATATTTTGAAGATTTCTGGTTATCTGTAGAGCGTCTCAGTGATCTAGCCTTGGCAGTACATGAAATCAGAAATGTGCCTTACCACTCCTGGTTTTGGACTATTTCAGCAGAGCTGTGAAACAGCAGGAAGCAGAAAAAAGGTGCAGTATATTGTCTCATCATTTCCTTCAGTTCTGGCTTTGCTGGTGACAAAGGCCACCACAAGCAGAAGACAAAATCAGGATTTATATCTCAAACCAGTGCTGTAAAGTACACAACCAATTTATGGAATCACTAAATGTTTCAAGAATTGGATAAAACTACATTGAACGATTCCAGGCTTGTGCAAGTTTATAAGCAAAACTCAGACTACCTGAATTCAAATACACTTTGTAACTTCCAACCAAATTCCAGCCAAAACCTTTCAAACATGATAAAAGCCATCTTTAATGTGTAAAGATAAGGCCCCAAGTATAAGCTTGCCATTGGACACACTTATGTACCCAGACCACTTAGCCTTGCAAGCAATTTAAAAGCTACAATTTCAATACCTGTTTTTAAGAATTTCAAGTTCATTTCATAAGTACTGCAGGCTTTTTCAGGATGTCAAGAGCGCTTACAGCAAGTGCACTACACAAGCACGGCCACAGAACTTCCCTTAAACACAAGAAAATCAGATTTTACTTACAGCCAACCATCATCATGGCCACCGAGAAAATCTTCTCCCCATCCGTGGTCGGTGCTATGTTCCCAAATCCTATCGTTGTAAGGCTTGTCATGGTAAAGTAGAGAGAGGATATGTACAAGGAGTCTTTGCTGGGCCCTCCTTCCCACTGCCCCGAGCCCGTGGTGTTGTAGCGATATGGGGTCCCGATGCTCAGGGCCAGCTGGTAGAGCCAACTGTCCGTTTTGATGGTGTTGGTCAGCTCATCTATGACTTCGTAGTCCCCGATGCTGTACCAGATGCAGGCCAGCCAGTGGGCCACCAGTCCAAACACACACACCAACAGCACCAGCACAGCAGCACCATATTCCAGGTAATGGTCCAGCTTCCTGGCCACCCGACCGAGCCGTAGAAGGCGCACCACTTTTAAGGAACTGAAGAGGCTACTGATTCCCTGGAAAAGAATAAAAATCATTATTTGATCTGAAATACCCCGCTGGTTAGCACAGAAGGCTGTACAGCGATTCCTGCATCTGCTTAAAATCTTTCTGTATAATTTTTCAGGCCTCAGATAACAGAATACAAGATCAAACCCTCCTCCCCCTCCAGCGCTTTTGTCCTCGTCAGCCTAAATGGACTTTGGCACTCACTAGGTGGATAAATTACTTTGTTCAAACTCAGTCTTTCAAAGCAACAGAAGAGTTCTGTAGAATCCAAAGTTGGAAATGGCAGGTTTATTACAAAAAGGAGTGGTTCGATGCTTCGCCAGTTTAAAGTAAATTGGAGACACTGCTTTGACCTCAAGAAGATCAAAGGAGGTGGAAGAGTAGTCACAGGTGGAACTACACTATTCCAGGGGAGTCTTCCCAAAGTTTCTCAGAACAGCATTCCATTAAATCCAAGCAGAGGATTGTTATGCTGGCCAAAACAGGGGCACACCTACTTCAACAACCCTCAACATTAAGAGATGCTCGAGAGAAACATCAGAACATAACTGCAGTGGGAAACTCAGAGAAATCTGACTGTTCTTAGTCTCATCCTCCAAGCAGGAGCCGAGTAACGTCCTCTAGTACAACACTCTCCACCTCTTATTATCCTTCAAACATAACTCTGGATATTTTGTTACTTACAAGAAGTCTCATTGACTGAACATGGAACTAAACAACTGTGGGCACATCACCTTCCCGAGTGAGGGAAATACAGACCACAAGGCACGTGCCTTTGAAGACAGGGTTAATTTCCTTTCCAAGCAACAGACAAATATTGCAGATATTTTCCTAAAGCAAGTGTTGGTGCAGTGTTGTTTTTTTTCCTGTCAGGCAAGATACATGAAGTACAAATAAATGGAAATACAAATATTTAGGGAATAAGAGGACAAGGACCATCAGAAAGTTAATAGAAACATCCGAGAGGGGATAAGAAATGTGTATGTCCTTCTCAATGCACAAATGGTTTGAGAGTTTAGAGATGCAGAAAGAGAACAAAAATATGCTCTTGTTCTACTGCAATCCCATGATATACCTAACTTGTGCATTAAATTAATTAGTGGCTCAAAATAGAAGGTTTGTAAAGGAAGCTTTCTAATATAAAACATTCAGAAGCTGAAGACATTTAATTTAAAGTAGAAATTAAGACATAGCAAGCAATGAGGCAAAAATTCCTAGTTACTGTGCCAAGATTAAATTGCCCTTTTCTATGCATCATTATCAAATCAGTCTAGTCAAAACATTGGCTAATTATATTATCAAACAGTAAAAGACTGGAGTTTCTGGAGTTTTCCATACCAGAAAAACATTGGTCTCTTTTGCACCTCTGCTTCTTCTTCTTTTTGCACCTTCTCTCCCTTTTCCCAACGTTTGAAGGGTAACATACATCTGATATTTCTAGATGTAATCTGTTTAGCACAGTTCTTGTATGCTTTTCAAATCCTGTTGGAATGTGTTTCAGATCCCCAAATCCTTAATAAATTGAAGCTCTATATTTGCATTCAAGCTCTCATGATGACTAATACCACAGAGGGAAGTGGAATTTTCCCATTTTGATTTCTGCATTTTGCATTTACACAAGACAGAAATCTAGTTTATCATCCTTATTTCCATCTAAATGTCTATCTCTTTATTTGCCTTAGGATATATGACAGTGAGACACTCTGAGCAGCCAACTTTTCCAATAAACTGGGAAGTCCCTTCCAATATTCCTGACACAATGGACTGTGGTCAGTGGACTACTGAATGAGGGCCCCACCCCACAGAAACAATATCCACATCAAGAAAAAAAAAATTATCACTTCAGAGTAGTTTAACTAATAGTAAAGTAACTTCAGAGTTATTCTGCAATATGTTTCACAGAGTTAACTTTGATTTTGAAAGTTTAAAACTTTCAAAAGAACGAGAAAACAGCAGGGTGTTATTGTTGTAGGACCAAATCCTGTTGCATTGGTCAAGCAGAGATGCATTATTTCCTTTTTACTTAAGGAGTCACCATTTATTACCAGGATTAAGGCCAGGGAAGGAGTTAAGAGACCTGGAATTCAAACTTGGGGGTCCCTTTTTTACACCCAGTAGTTGAAGTTTGTCCCAGTGGCACAGCTTACACCGCATTTTTTACTGCACAAACAACCCTTGAACAGAAGAGTTTACAGCGTGACCTCCATTCCCCACCTACACTTCATCTTCTCTCTCTAAGTTACATGGACAATTTAGCAGTTGTACAAATAATATAAAAATACAGCATTTATTTCAAAGTCTGGAAGAAAGTTTGTGCTGTCATTTTGTTTTCCCTAAGCACAGGTAACACTCATATCTCTTCTGTATAAAACAAAGAGAAATACTTCATTTTAGCTGACACGGAAATGTATTATTTCCGAAGAGTAATTCATTTAAGTCAGTTTAACTGTAAATCTTAAAGCCAGTTTAGTCTGACCCCTTACTTAAGGCCAAAAAATCAAGAGATATATTGAACAATCACATTTCATGTCTAAGCTTCTAAAACAGAGAGACAATACTGGAAGCTTCAAAAGCCTCTTCCATAAAGCACTGCATAGGAGAGAGCAATTAAACAAATGCTAAATGAATACGTGATACATCACACATAGAGTATATCATATATATACATGCATGTGTATGTATCAATTACATATGCACTAAGTACTGGCTGGGTCAAGCTGGTACCTTCATACTTATAAAATTGCCAACAATTAATGCACCATTGTTAATAGGCAAAGCTCTGCCTCAGATTCAGCAACTATGTCTTTGGTAGGAGTTATGAGAAAGACTAACTGCCTTGAATTACATTAGGGCTATTAAAAAATTCGGTTTCCTAAACTCAGTTGAATGCAGGCTGCCTTTAATTTCATTTTTCTTTTAACTGTATTTATGCTCCGTAATGAATACTTTGGAAACCGTTCTACTCCAGGAGGAGCATCTGCTCTGACAGAAGTAACTTCAGCACTCAAGGAACAGAGAGGTGATTAGAAATTGTGAATGGAGAGTGTAATCCAGTTTGGCACTGGCACCATGTAAATAAAGCACACGTTGGATACTGGAGATCCAACCTTCTGGGAGGAGCATTTGTGACTCCACTGCCATTTCCACTGGGCCAACTGTCTGTAACAGCTGCTGGGCTGTGTTCTCTCACTGAGACTATCTCCTTGTTATCAACCATCCAGTCCAGCCCCTTGGGGTTTTGGCTAACATATTTTATCACATCCTAATCAGATGAGGACACTCAGCTTGCTCATCATCAATCATGTCAGCTGCAGAAATCTTTCCGCTGAAAAACCACCTACTCCAAAGCTGCATTTTGGGTGTCAAGTTTGGAACCAAAATCCCATCTGACACACATCATCGATTTAACTATCACAAATGTGAGTCACAGCAGTCTTTTCCAGGGACTTCTGAAGCCATTGGATCAAGAGAGGACAAGAGCAGTGGCCCTGAACCTGCTATTATTTTACCACCATTTCAATTTAGGAGACAGCTGAAGCCGTACAAAGGATGTAGACACTGTCAAATTTATCCAGAAAGATATTTTTGAGGGATGGATGTTTAACTTTGGAATTAAACTAGACATTCATGATTAAATAAAGCCCAGGCTTCTTGACACAAGCGCCTTGCAAAGTCTGTGTTCTCAAATTCTCTTAACACACTAAGAAGGGAAATTCAGTTTGATAGTGGAGGCACAACTGATGACAGCGCTCAGTCTGACATGGAGAGGGACCAGTCCTTCCTTTTAGAACTACCTGATTCTTGCCATTTCAGACCCTAGATGTTACCACACTGTCAAACTTCTGTCTTCCAGGATGAAAGAAGTGTCCAAGCTGTGTGTCTGCATCCAGCTGAACTTTTCCAGCCACAGGACTGAGACAGATGTTTCCCGAAACTGCGATGCCCACCATGGGAATAGACCTCTGCACCTCCAGCAAGAACGGGAGCAAAGTTCTCTTGCACTTAATGAATCCCTGATAAGCCAGGCAATGGGAAGGATGAAGCTGCCAAAGTCGTGTTACACAGGGGTCAAGAGCCAAACATGCAAGAGGATGAAGGGAACATTGTCACCAAAGGAAAATGAAGGTTAACAAGGGCAGGAAATCATCCGAGTCCACAATGACTCTACCTAAAACCTCCTAAACAAGGGAAGAGAAAGTGGAGTCTGTCCTACACTAAAGGAGCAGCAGAATAGCAGAGCTGCATGTTTGTAAAATCTGAGAAAGAATAGCTGGTTACTCAATAATCTAATTAATCTTTTCTGAAGTTGGAAATTATTGCATAAATGTTTTTAAAAAGTAAAATAAAAACAAAAACAGCCATTAGTTTCAACCATCTAAATATACAAAAATCTGCTTAAACCTCAAAATTAAATCCCAGTATGCTGAAATGGTAAATCATGCATAACTTTTTCTTTCTACTAGGGAACAATGTGTTTTTAACTCTAGGCACTTTTTCAATTAGATTTCACTCCATGATTTTTTATTTATTTGTTGTTAGCTGTGGGTACACACGCAACAGCAACAACAAAAAGAAATGAAATATGCATTTTAAATGTGTTCTAAAACTGAAATACTCCGAGCTTTGAAAATGGGGACCGGTACTGCATCATTTAACAGAAAACACTGTCTCAGAAAAGGTCAGAGGAAAAAAAAGAAAAACTTTTCACTAAGTTTTGATGTTCAGCACACCGTGGTTTTGAAGAATTTATGGAGTGGCCAAGAACCAGTGCTATGAAATGTTGGTAGGGCATGTTGCCACTGCAGTCAAAGGGTGATTGCAGCATATACAGATGTGAAGCTAAATATAAGCGAATATCCTTATGCTGGACACAAGCAATTACAGCAAAATTGCTATAAAAGTGATCAAATGCTCGGAGACATTTTCAGCCAGGGCTCACCTCTGTGCAAGAGCAAAATGGTTTTGTGTGGCCACAGCATGGACTGAGCTCCAAGCATCCCCCTGGATCCCCCAGAATGCTGCAAACTGATGGCCAACCATCCTGTCTGTGTGGACAGCCCATCTTTCCTCCCTGGAGAGTGAGGAGTGGGGCATGTCAGAGGAGTGATTCACCCCATCCATCTCCGACAGCCGGGGAGGGGATGAATCGCCTCCCGGAGCTGCCTCCCTCCCCTCGCACCAAACACAAAACAGCTGAGGGCTATCGCTTACACAGCTGATGTGAGGAGAAATCAAACCCATCCTTAGAAACCCAGAGAGGCCAGATCTGCGCAGCAACCCAACCTGTATTGTGTTATTACAGAAAGAGACACTACGGAGCACTGCCTCACAACGTGAGGCTGATCCTGCTCCAGATGAGCTTGGGGAATAAATGCTATTAATAACAGGAGGCTGAGATGCTCTGCAGATGCAACAGCACGCTTATTTCTTCATTCAACAGCCAATTACTTCACATAATGTGATGCTACGCTACCTTCTGTTCTTACAGGATTTTGAAGAAGTCCCCATTGACCTGAAGAAGGAATTGAATCAGTTCATAAAAAAATGAACAATCACAAAGTAAACTGGACTGGAGTTCTTGGTCTCAAAAGGGCAAGAGCTGGTAAATTATAAATGATAGTATATTGAAATCAAGATAGCAATAAGTGAAGACAGGTGGACTATGAGAGGTAGAAGAGTCAGACACCTGGCAGCAGAGGACACCTAGAATGTCCTGACATCAAAAGGTACAAAAGGTTGTAACTCAGAGAAGGGGAAAAGCTTGTAAAGCTGGGCATCAGTTATAAATGAGTAAATAATCACCCAGACGAAGAAAACAGAAACAGAGAACTGACAATATGTAAGAAATAAAACATTTTTCAATAGGAAACTACACTGTAGAGAGGAAGAAGAAGAAAGTGAGAATTGCAAAATGCCAGATTGAACTTTTCCTTGCAAAGAATACTAAAACAAATAGCCAAAGATCCTTCACATTAAAAATTAAAAAAAAAAAAGAACAAGTAAAGTGATCAAGCTGCAATGAAGTAAAAATAATCCAGGCTTGGGCTAAAAATTAAATTAATCCTGAGCATTAGTTTCCAAAGATGATGTTGGTATTTCCCAGAAAATCTAATGCATCAAGAAGGAAATAAACAGATACCTGAACAAACGTTAAGGGAAAGTGTAATTAGAAACCTTGAGATAAATCAAAATGCAATCAATGGAGCAATAGGTTTGCTAAGCTTAGGCTAGCTGGGATCTATCCAAGGTTTCCTGATAGCTTTCTCTGATAACACAGCCCATTTTCCAAATAAAAGAAATGCAGGATTTCAGTAACATAAAAGGTGAAATTATTATGAAACACAGGGAAAAGAGGGATCACCATCGGGATACCTGAGTGCCTGAAGAACTCGTGGAAAGGGTGGAAAAATGGAAATCATAAAAAAGGAGCCTAGCAGGGGTTACAAGTGGTGACTCTCACCGATTTTCCTGGTTTCTTAGTGGCATAAACAGAAATAATATATGGTCACAAAATCTGCTAATGACACCTCTGGAACACAGAGTCAGGCACAGAGAATAACCGAGTGGGAACAAAGGAAAATGTGATAAAGCTTGACAATACAGAGTCCCAAGGCTTCCATTAAAGGGCAAATTAACAAAAATGCCTACAGCTACAAGGATCTTTAACTGAAGATTACTGAGAAAAAGAAATAATTGGGTATATGGGTTAATCCCACATACCCCTCCCACATGACTCAGAGCAATCCATGAGCTGCACTCACAGAAGAGGCTAATCCAACTCCTGGACAGATCAGCTGAGTGTTTCCACCATCAACAGGAAAAGGCAAACCCCAGTCTCAAAGTGAAGAAGAATTCTCCACCTGGAGTAATTTGTAAAGCTCTGCCCTAAAGAGATGTATTTGAACTCAGCTTCCTGCAGAGAGAGGCAGCTGGAAGAGCCACAAAAATGTTCATAAAATTTCATAAATGAGGTGTCTAGACAAGATCAGTTTGCTTAAGACTAAGGAAAGGAAAATAGACGTGTTTAGGTCGGGGAGGGATGACTCTTCTTTCTAAGCATATCGAGGAGATAAACATGAGGGGAGGCAAAAGAAATATTTAACCAAGGAGGTTGGCACAGGGAGGAATGCACAGACTGCAAATTAAGAGAGATTTATTAAGACACCGTGAGGAAAGGCAGATTTTGACCAGTTTAGGAGATGGGTGACACGATGAACCTGCTCACCAAAGCTGATGACTCAGTGACTCAAAAGCACCCCATGAGTTTTACACCTATCTTTTTCCTGCTTTTGCTTTTATCCTTTGAAAAATCAAAGTGAGGCAAATACAGTCTCAAGGGAGGGAGGGTTCCTCTCACCTCAGCCTGAACTAGACCACAGAGGGGTTTGCATCTGAGCTAGTCACACTAGTGTCACTACAGTTAGTCAAGAGTGAGAAATAGAAGTTTTAGGGCAGAATGACTCCTCAGACCTACTTTAGAGGTGCACCTTACAATATGAGGAGCCGTGCCCCAAATGTGCCCCTATTTCCTTGTGGACAATGCCTGGCCCAATGTTTCACCAGGTGAATCCCATGCTTAGCACATTTTGAAATTCAGTCCAAATACTTCATTTAAAGACGCGTGGGCGAAATTTTCCTTACCTTTCTCTCACTAGAAGTAATTACAAAACCAACAACCAAAAAAAAAAAAAGAATCACCCAAATAAATCACGTAGCTGGTTCTGTGTAATCAAGGTACAGCTCAGCAATTAGTAATGAAGCAGTGAAAAAGGCAAGATTCGTGTACACCTTGGGCAATCTCCACCAAACAGTTGTTGCCTGATGGCACACAATGTAAGAGGAAACAAAGTGCCTACAGATTTTGGGAGTGACTGAAACAGTGAGCCCTGCCAACATGAGCAGGTGAGCCTGCAGGCACACAACCAAAAATTCTGTGCAGTGCAGGAGGATGTAAAGGCTGTTTGAAATGCACCCAGTAAATCATTCCCAAAAGAAAATTTTGAGCTTAGCTACTTAAATAGAGCTTAGCTCTAAAATCCCTGGTTAGCTCCTTAATGCTGCTTTACTGGAGTTAATGTTAAAATAAATCTTCCAATGCGTATCAGAAATCTTTATTTCTCGGTAAACAATTAATATAATAAAGGTGCATAGTTACAAATCAAAATGAGGGAATAAGAAAAATAAAACAGTGACACTTCTGATTTATCACCACTTTAAGAGCACAATTTAGGGTTGTATTCAATTATGTAAATACACACAGGAGTAAAGGGCTTTGCTTCTTCTGCACAAACTACCTAGATCCCAGGTCCAGATACGAGCAGAGCCCATTTAATACTTGACCCTGCACCACTGGAAGCAATGGGAGTAGTGACTTCAGTGAGCAAAAATTTGAGTCCTTGCAGCAAAAATGTAAGCAAGCAGGTTCTTTCATGCATTCTCTGAAAGGCACCCTAAATTTATTGCTTGGGATTTATCTTTTCTTTTTTTAGCAGGGCGATGGAGAAACTTTCCTCTTTTTTTTTCCTCTAACACAAATGTCAATAAGCTGTAACATTAGAAATAAACTTCCAGTGAACTGTTTATGGCACAACTATACAGTGCAGCACACTTCAAACAGTAAATAACTGAGGTTATAAAGAGAAGAGTGATTTCAAAATATTTCTTCTAGATGCATGATAAGGGGATGTGGCATCTTGCACTATTTATTTATTAGTGCATCAGTGTGCCCAAAAAATGGGAAAAAAGACAATATCATGAAATATGATCATCTTCACTTACTTAGGGAAGGTGGGTAAAGGACAAAATGGGAATTTGTGCTACTCCCATCAGCATCACTTCAGCGAGCTTCTGACCAGATTATTTAATTTCTTCATCTCCTTGCAAACCTTCCCCTGATCTGTGAGAAAAAGGGATCACTCAGGACTCCAAGGTTCCCTTGAAAGTGCTCCACACAGGATTTCCTCTGCTGTATCAGCTTATACAGCTCTAACTGAAGATTTGATTTAAATAGCTTGTACCCAGTGTCTGCTTCCCAGCAATATATCTATCACATTAAAAAAAAAAATTTAAAAAAAGGAAAAAAAAAAAAAGACCCCTGGGGCATCTATTTAAAGTTCAGTATGCCATAACCCACATCAGAGAGGTGCAGCATGAGGCTATCAGGTCACCCACGACCCCCTGCACTGGCTCTGGCTCAGCTCCTTTCCTTTCACAAGTTGCCCACCACATCATGGAGACATTCATGTGTCTCCACAGGGAAAGCTGCAGAAATATCCCAGACCTTGTGCAGCATTAAAGTAGCAGGTTAATTAATTTTAAAAAAATTAAAAGCTGATTAATTAAACTGTGGAAGTCCTTTAGTAAAACCTTAGAATAAAAGCCAAAGAGAAGAGGTCCAATTCTGCAAGTCAGTGCAGCGGGGTGATAGAGGTTAATAAGTGAAAGGGATGCAAATGGTTGAACATCTACAAAATTTATGCCTACAGTGGATACATTTATTTTTGGATACCATACCCATGCCATTGTATTATCATACTGTGGGTTTTCACACACTACAATAGAGTGACAGCATTCTTCATATTTAATTGTCTTCTGAGTGCACAACAAAGGGGGAAATTCCAGGTCCCAGGGTTAGTGCTTCTGTCGTTACACTGCTAGGAATTTTCCTCATGGTTTAACACTTGGTTGCAGCCAGGATTTAGTTCTGGGAATTATTTTCTCCATGTCAGACACCTAGATTTAAAAAAAGTAGCTAGCCATAGACTGTACTTCAGAGCCAAAGTCCCATTCTTGAAACACACCAATTTATCTTCACCTTGCATACACCACTCAGACTCCTCCTTCCAAAAACCCTCCTTCAAATACCTCCCACAAAGGGAATGTTTGCAGTAAAGCACTGCAGGTGTGAACATGGCTACACCAGCTTTACCAGCTTTGATTTGCTCTCAATTCACAGACATTGCAATTTTAGTTTCTGTTAACTGCAGTGATACAAAGAAGTTTCTGACAGTGCTGAAATAGATTGATAATAGTAATTAAAAGAAAATTACAATAACAAGGAGTCCATGCTTTAATATGCCCTGCATAGATCACTAAACTTTAAAGGCCACTGGATCATGTAGTCTTACATTATTAAACAACAGGCACAGGACTTTGGTTTAGGTCATTTAAATTTCTCTACTTTCACTTCCAGCCACCGGCTTGCAAAAATTAATTTCTGCAGAAAGGATCTTTTATACAACTCATCTCAAAACCATCTATTTGGCTACCACCCTGACTTCGTGTCCCTTTCTTCACAGGATGTGACATGTCATTTCAGGACCATGTTTCTGGCAGAGAGGAAATCAAGCTTCTATGTTTTGTTTTATGACAAACTGAGAAATTCATCAATCTCAGTAAAAATTCCCAGGGAAAAACAAACAAACAAACAAACCAAAAAAACCCCAAATCATCTTTTTAAAATAGTAAGAGGCTTTTTCAGCTGACTTTAACACCCTTAATTTGTGGAATAATTTTCCATTTGGTCAAAAGCTTGTCTATCCATCTAGTCTGGGGAATATTTACTCAAAATACTCATTTGCAGAGGCTCAAACGCTTGTGAGGACAAAAGCCAAACACCTGCCCAACATCCTGGTGTCCTGGGATGGCAATTGATGTATTTGGTCCCAAAGGGAGCTATAGCATGGTTTGACCATATCTGATCAGCATCCTCAGGCACCTGCAGACTCATTTGCTGAGAATTTCATCAGAATATGAGTCTGATAATTCTGACTTGTATGGAACAAATGGTTACAAACAACCTTTTGGTAGCCCAGACTGACAGAGGTCAGATATTTATCTCTCTAATAGGGAGAACACATATAAAGCCTAAGTCTTGAGGTAACATAATTGTCCAGCTTCAAAAGCAGGGAGTCATGATTTTATAAATTTTATAAATTGGTGCACACAGCAATGGAAGAGTTGTTACATACAGCTCATTACTTGGGGAAAAGAAAATTAGAAGCACTACAAGCAATATGTAACTCCAAGACAAAAATCCAATTTCTAGTCACTACACACTTCACAGCTTAATACCAACAGGAACTTCACAGGGCCAGAATCTTTGGATCCAAACATCATATTCCCCATTACTCCAAAGTTCTGTGTCTTTTTTTTTTTT
>VZRS01001693.1:47463-93898 GCA_013398055.1 Ifrita kowaldi
TTTTGCTTAGTGTGAAAGAAGAGACAGCCACTTGTAGAGTAAATCTGAAGTTTCAGAAAACTCTTGCACTTAAAAAAAAAAAAATCAGCCAAGTTCTTGTACATGGGAAAGGTTTTCTGTGTGGTTTTGGAAATACGTTTGAAATACGTTTAGCCAGAACCTATTTCAGTGCAGGAAATGCTGCCCAATTAGAAAAGAGGTGCATTTTTCTGATTTCTGGGACTATCATCCCACCAAGTTTCCTAAATCAAGTATCCCACTAAGGATTCCACTTTCCTCTCTCCTAGTTCATTTTTCTCCAGCCTGTTTTACCTTGTTTTCCTACCCTTTCAATACCACGTAGCCACTTAATTCCTCATCCATCACGTCAGTTTAGATCACTCTGTGCTGTGCAGGGTGTCTCTCACTATGTCACCTTTCCCGCTCCTGTCACACATCCCAATCCCCTCAGCAGACTCCAACAGCCTGGCTCTGTAGCTCCAGGCTTGGAAACCTACACCTCTAATTCTGCCTCAAACCATCTTAATCCCCCCCAGTTCTCAATTTGTGTGTCATAATCCTCTCCATCAAATCCTTCTGCCGAGGCTCTGCATACACTCAACAACAAAATAACTTTGATTTGCAGTCATGTTGGCCTCAGGTGGGAACTCCAGCCTTGACCTAATGTTGTCTACCAGGGAAATTACACCATTCCTACTGGCCAAGACTGGCTGCATTTGAAGAACTACAACCCTCGGTAAGAAAACACACATTTCCCTTTTTCAAAGTGATTTTTTTTTTTAATCTTTCAATTTATCTCCTTAATTTTGGCATCATAAATAGCACTCTGGTGCTTAAGGCATCTTCATTCACTCTGAGCACCTGTATCACATAGAGCAGTCTACATCTACAACGTCAGGACAAAATCCCGAACTTCCTTGGCCATATCCTTCTTTATGAGTGAGAGATCTGCCCGTAGGGAGGAAAAGAAACCCCTTGCAATGGTACTCCCCCTTCCCATCGAGCTCCTTAACAACTAGCAAAAAAGCATTTGATGCTTTACGTGGGACACCGAGGGTTGGATGTGGGAAGAACAAGGGAAATTTGGAGCATCACCTTTCACTCAGCTGGCTTTTAGGGCTGTCCACTCTGGTTTTGGTCCATCCCTCGCCGCCATACCAAGAACTCAAAGAGCACCAGGACCTGCACCCAAGGTCTTTACAGCTAAGCTCATTTTCTGTAACTTTATCTGAAATGCCACCATCATCAACTTTAATGTTTTTATCCAACACCCAAGGCCAAGACACAGAGCTAAAACCTACCAGAATCAAGAGGTAAAAGAACTCTTCTCTCTCCTACTTGCCTTAAGAAGGAAACATCCGCTTTCTAATGAGAAACATTGCTTTTAATCAGAGTATTGCTCCCAAATTAAGATTATAGATTTACTTATTCTTCACCTGTGAACAGTGTTTGAACACACTGCTGCTGGGGGGCAAAAAAGTCAAATCCTAGACAAGTAGTATCAGTTAAAACAAATGTTAAAAAACAAATTAAGATAAAGGGCATTAATAACTGCAACCACCCAGAACACACCAACCAGCTCAAAAGACTTAAATGTCACAAATTAAGACATATCACAAAAAAATAAAAAGATCTCCCCTGAAGGACAGGGGCAAGGGAAAATGTAGACCCAGGGAGGAAAGGCTGACTGTTTACCTACCTGTTCTCAAAATCACTTCAATTCTTTTCAGACATTAGGGAAAGCTGGAGTTGGAGGGGCTTGAAATCAAGTCAATATACACCAATACCTGCTGGAGGCTCCAGAGCCATAACAGAGCTCTTCATGACAAGGGAATCTTACTGTTGGCTCCTTTATTAAAAAGGAGTTAATGTTTCATTTGTTTGAAGGGAAATGACAGCTGCTCTAGGATCACTGGAGTTCATGATACCTTGCTACGGTTATTACATTTTGATTAACGTTTGCACTTCAGGTATGTCTCAATTACAATGCACCCTGTCAAGATCCTCTTCCCTGTCACAAATATTGCAGGTGGTTTATTTCCCATGTGAACGTTAGAGAAAGAGGTTAAGCTCATCCTTTAAATCTGTACTGCTTGGGTACAGAAATTTTCTGTTTGTTTTACATATTAAAGCACAAAAACCTGGAGATAATGCTGCATTTTTTATAAAAATCAGGTTCCTCTGAGTCTGAAATTGGCTATCTTAAAAGGACGTACTGCATTTACAACCTTGCTAATATCACCTTCTTACACAGCCTTGCTGTACAACCTGGTTTCAGATGGGCAGCCCTCACAGGATCTGGAAGTTAAGCTGCAAGTATTATCACTTCTGTCATATTTGCTATAAATAAAATGGAACAATGTCAAAAGATGCTACTCAGCACAGAGGCAGGGATGGAATTTTAAAGGAGCTCTACGAAATTTGTACAAAGCCTGCATTAAAAAAAAATGTAGATTTTATATAGTGAGGATATATAAGTGCAGAATTGAGAATTAAAAACAAACAAACAAACAAAAAACCCCACTAAACAGCATTCGAAGAAAAAACTGTTAAAACATTAAAAAATGAACTGAGGCTTTTTCTTCTGTCTATGGCCCTGAACATAAAAAGCTCCAGAGAAAAATTAAAACAAGTCCTAAAGCCATTACAGTTGCATTTTAATAATGAATTTCTCTACACTGACTCGTGCATGCATTATTTGTTGTAGTTATTGCTTGTTTTCTCTATTAGCTTAGGCCACAAGCTCGACTGCATAAACGTTAACACACTTAGCAGTTAAAAGGCTTTAATTCATCATCCATCTAAGATATTTATGTTTTCTCTCTTCCAACAGTTCCTCAAATTTCAGCTGTAGTTGAAGAATTGTACTAAAAAAAAAAAGGAAAAAAATCTCCCTGTCAATCAAACATTTAAAATTATGTTTAAAAAAAAAAAAGAAACTACAGCCTGGTTCAAAAGGTAATCCTAGGGCTGGATTTAAAAAAATTCTCATTCAGAGCCTATTTTCATGTAAGTGGCAAATTTGCCACCAGCTGCAGCCAGAGCAGATACAGAATTGTAATCGAGCGCTGCAATGGGTTAGAACTGCCTGAAGACTGAGCTGAAAAGCAAGGCTGTGACAGGGGACATCCCAACTGGCGCCGCCCACTTTGACAGGGACTTGCACCAATGCCAAGCAAGCAATTCTAAAAGCCCCATCACTAAAGTAAACATCCACACATGGTACTGGAATCACAAGGCACCTCTTCTCCAACACAGGAATGCCTTGTTGGTAAATCCCAGCAGCTCAAGACCACACCCTGCATTTGCATGGAGCATGAGCTGCCTCTCTGGAAACAAGCTTCTAAATTAATCCCTAATTAAAATAATCCTTTTGAGACAGACCACAGACACTTACCTCATCCACATTCTCAAAGGCATTGATGATGTCATATGGTAAACAGGACAGAAGATCAATCACAAACCACGTCTTCAGGTAGTTCATCCGTATGAGCTTGGGATCAGATATAACCTCTCCCCCGGGGCCAACAAAGGTCGTGTGAAAGTTCAAAACAATGTCAACCAGAAAAATAACGTCCACGACACTGTCCAGCACGAGCCAGGCAATGTTGTTCTGCTTTGTCTTGAAGGACACGTTATATGGAACCATGATTGCTGTGTAGAAGGTTAGAATTAAGATGACCCAGTCCCAGGTGGTCTTAAAAGCACAATAGTGGAGTATAATGTGTGGTGGAGTCTTTGGAGCTTCTTGCTTGTACTGAGGAAGAATATCAGATCCCAGCTGGAGAACCTGTAAGAGGCAGAGAGGCAAATGTTACTGTTTTCAGTGAACAGGATCCAGTAAGGGGTCTTAGGGATTTCTGTGAGGAGCAGCAGAGACGGGTCTGTGCTCGTTGGCCACTGCAAGGCAACCACAGTTTCTAAATTATCTGACATATTAAGAATGTGTGGAGGCAGCTATCACTCAATGAAAGGGAGAAGCAATGGCATCTGAGGATACTCTTCCAAAAAGTGAGGTCTTTGAAGATGGACTGAGGGGCATTCATGCCAACAGCAAGGGAAGAGAGGCTCCATAAAGAGCTTTTGGGTACTGCCACACCAGCTTATGCTCTGCAGTTATGAACACAGAATCATAGAATGGTTTAGGTTGGAAGGGACCTAAAAGATGATCTATCTCCAACCTTCCTGCCATGGGCAGGGAATCTTCAACTAGACCAGGTTGCTCCAAGCCCCGTCCAACCTGGCCTTGAACACTTCCAGGGATGAGGCATCCACAGCTTCTCTGGCAACCTGTTCCAGTGCCTCACCACCCTCACAGTAAGCAGCTTCTTCCTAACACGTGATCTAAATATGAGTATTCATTCATATTTGGAATTGTTACAAGACTAATTCTTTGTGCCTGACCTCTTTTTTAAACCACTGCTGAGCCAGAGCAACACCCTATCAAAGGTGAAACAGACTCCAGCCTCGCTGGCCAACCTCCTAAAATGAGACATCACGTGCACAACTTCTGCCCTAACACCCAGCCTATATCATTCTTCCTTCCTGTTTTCTTCAAAGCGTTGTCGCTCCCACAAGCTCAATATCACTAGTGGGTTCTCTTTTATTTCCTGTAATTACTTCTCTTTTTTTTTTTGATAGGACTATAATCTCCTGCATGCTCACTGTTGTAAAATTGTGGAACTGGAAACACCGCAAAAACCAAGCCGAAGTCACTTAAGGCATTCCCAGCTAATCTAATTACCTCTTATCTCAGTCCAACACAAGAAACAAAGGCACAAAGGAATGCACACATGGCAATACATTGCACTGACAACTGGAAGATCCATTTGGGGCATCTGAAGTCCATATGGGATAAAAGAAATAATTACAGCAACGTTAAAACTCATTTCAGCCCTATACCTGTCCCATTCTGGGGCTGATGCACCGTATTTCCAGGGACAGTTGGATTAAAAACTGCCTCCTCAGATGTGTAAAACTGATCAAACACAGGATGCTTCCTCGATGGAGAGGAGTAAATGGCTCTGAATAAACTGTGTAACAACTAAGAATATGAACTCAAGCACCACAGATAGCGATTCTCAATTAATTCTTTGCAATATTGTCTTCTAGAGACAATAAAAGAAAGAAAGCTGTTTTTAAAAGAAAGCTGTCACTGAGATCAGACAGTAAAAGTCTGGCTCTGCTGAAAATCTGTTCTTCAGGAATCACCAAGGGACAAGAACAGCAGCCTCCCTCATTCTGTGATGGGGGATGTGGCTTCCCAAGATGTCAAATCTGGGCCAGTGTCAGGCTGAAGGGATGCAAACCTGCTTCTGCCTACCTGTTCCCATCCTCCCTAAGGTCATATTTAGCAATCACAACCTGTAAGGAAAGTCAGTTGAGCTGACACAACAAAAAACTAACTTGTTACATTAATTAGCCATTTGTTTTCTACAGAGTCAGTAGAATTGCACAAATTTATCCGTGGCCAGAAGAGCACTGGACCCACTACACAGGCAGCAGTGAGAGAGAAGCAGAGACCTCCAGGAGCCCGTGGCTGCTCCCTTTGCCAATGGCCTCGTGTCACACCAGCTCCAGTGTAGCACAAAGCCCTCTGTGGAGTGGTGTGGGCCCAGTGGCACTTGCCAGAGACACCCACAGATGCCAAACCCTTGGTGAGACCCATAAAAACATCAAACTCCAGGTGTCCCTCCCCCAGTGCCCAGGACAGACTGACTGCCAGCACTTCTGTAACCACTGGGGCACACTGAACCTGCTGGTGGATCCATGGGTTTTTCCCTGGAATTAAAGCAGTGACCAACACAACCATTTTCTCACAGCAGCCTTGTGAAAATTTCTTTCAAAGCCAAAATTTTCACCTGCACTTAACACACCATTTTGGCTTTGCCTCGTAATTTGGTTATCTCCAGTTATCTCTTTGGACTTATCAGTGTCCAACACTTCGCCTGTAAATCAGCACTCGGACTTCTTTCCCTGGTTTCATCACACCTGTTTGTTCCCTGCTTTATTCACTAGGGCAGGAGCTGGAAACATCCTCACTAGAGCTGGAAAAATAAGCTGCTTAGGGCTCAAGCAGAATGCAATCAACATATGCTTGATAGTTCCCCGTTGGAGTGCTCGGGAGCTCCCACGATACTGTAAAAGCATAATTATTATTCTTAACATAATATCATGCTGAGTTTGACATGTTGAGTGGGTGGCAAGTGGCTGTGGAGACCACTGAACTATAATGATTATTTCTTTCATGCTGCATGAATTTTTAATTTTAAATCACCAAAGAATACACAGTATCTTGTTAGTCAGCTGCATTCACCACAGACTGTCTGAATTATTCCTGTGTACAGCTAATGAAAATGACTGATAACTGTTAGGTCTGATAAGGTGAGCAGCACATTCTGCAAGGGATGAGCTATGAAGATAATGCTCCTGCTCAGACACGGTAATATGGAAAATGGGGCCTGTACAGCAATGGTGAACCTCCACTCAGCCTGCCTTCCTCACAGCACATTGCCTACAAAGCACTTTCCAGCCATAAACTACTTCTAAGAGAGGAGTTTGCACACTCTCCAAGCAACAATTCCTGAGTACAACCTCACCCCACCTATTCCTGAGCACACCTACTCCCTTACCTGAGGTTTTGCTGCTGACTTATCTAAATTTTCCTTGCTGTGAGCTAATGCCATTTCTTTTTCCTCTAGCTATAGTGGTCCTGGTGAACAATTTCCTCCCTCATTCTATGCAGCTGCTTTAGACTCTTCTGAATATTTTTAGCGTGTCTTCCCTTCTTCAGACTAAACCAAGAACAGATATAACTGGAATTACAGGACACTGAAATGTCATGAATTTGAAAAGCATGAGGTGTCAGTAATCCAGCATTTATCCCATACCAATATGGGATCATTCAGGGGAAAACATCACACTGAAAACACCCGAAAACTGGGCGTTTCCATTCTCATTATTTAATTTGAGTTTTCATTATCAAAGTTCACTAAAACCAGAAAGGGAATGGGAAAAAAACAAACAAACAAACAAGAAAAACCCCACAAAACATTTAAAGCTGCTATCAGTTCTACAGGACAAATTCTCTGGCACGAGGGCTGTCATTTACAGTAGCTTATGTATTCTGACCTTACATTTTTGACCCATTTATTTTTCACTACTCATAGACATGAAGATGAAAGCAGTACCTCTCTTTCATCAGTTAACCTGAAGGTATTCACTTGTTGCACCACCTGCACTGTTATGGAGATGTTTGCAACCTCCAAGAGAGCTCATTTCATCAGTTCTGAAGATAAAAGTGATGAGGGAAATACTGCAGGAATGACTTCACAAGGAAGTCAAGTCCATGGGAACCCAGACAGGGATGCTTCCAAGGTGGTTTCCCAAACAATCCCGTTTCTCTGGGAGAGGGACTCAAGGACATCAATCCTGGTTCCATGCCACTGTGAGACAGCACGTAGAGGAGCACACGGTGCACCCCAAGTTAAGGAGCAACCAGGAAGCTGAGGATTGTGGGCACAGAAATAGGGCCATTTAAGTAAAAGTGTCCTACAGAGAGTGCTTTTATGACCTGTCCTACAAACGTGGGCTTGCCAGGTGGTGCTGCTTTAGGACGAGTAGAGGCAAGGCTGAAAAATCAGAGTCGGGAAATATCTTCCTCTAAGAATATGAATTTACCAATGGGAATTAGGGTGGGTTTTCTTCCCCCCTCGCCCTAGGACAGGATCAGGCTGGTGTCCACCCCACTTACTTCGGCTAAGCGGGAGTGCTTGTGCACCACCTCAGCCTTGTTCATCGGTGTCAGCTGCTGCAGGACGCTCCGGCTGTTGGTCAGCGCCCGCGTCAGCCTGGCAAACTTGGTCCAACCTGCAGGAAAAGAAGGAAACCGCGTCAGAAATCAGGTCAGAACTACTCAGGCCTCATCCAGCGCTAGTAAATCTCCTTTGTGCTCAACCATATTCAGTCTCAGACCTGAACAGTTTCTCTGAATTGCCGCATGGAGCAGCTTCAGGCTCCGGGCTTAAAGACCTTGCAAAGAGGAAAAATACTGCTCCTTCAAGGCAAACACGGGTAAATGTGAGGGGAATCAAAACATTCTTTCTTCTGCCTTCTGGAGACATTGGGTTAGAGGGATGACATTGTGTTTTCAGCCTTCTGGGGACATACTCTGCTGCTGAAATCTAATTCTAAGCCACTGAAGTTCATGAAGGGGCTTCCCAGGTCTGCAAATCCTGCTGAAGGAAAATCCTCTCCAACTGCAGAAAGGCTCCTGCTAATTCAGGACAGCTGGAGCAGCCCCAGAAGTCTGATCCTTAAGTCTTTATTGGTTTCTGCCCCAACTAAACTTCAGGGACAAAAATAAAACTGAAAAATAAAAAAGACAGCACCAGCAGCAATTCTTCAGACAAAAAAAAAAAATCATTAAGCCTTTAAAGTCAAATTAAGAACTTGATTTTAAATGGCATCAAGAAATACATTTAGCTATTATACTAATGATAAACAGCTGCTTTAATTGTAGCTTGATACCCACACACTGGGCTGCCCCTGAGGAACATTTTCCTGCAGCACCCGGAAAGGAGCAGTTGGTTACTGACAGCAGCACCAACCAATGAACGTGTCACCAAGTTATTCCTGCTGGAAAAACACCCGAATGTGATGGTGTGGATGCATCAGTGGATGGGATAGATGGGTGCAGCAAAGAAAACACTAGGATTTTCAGCAGTGTAGCACCTCAGTATTGAGCAGGAAAATTGAAAATCCAAGTATCTTCAGGAAGGAAACACATTCCCAAGGACACCAAAGGAGATGTTCAACATTCAGTTTTAGCCAGGTATTATGTCATTTTTTTACCAGAGAGGTGTGGATAAAATATCAAACAAGTTATGTACAGGAAAGGGGTTCAGGAGAAGGTTTAACTTTCATTTAATTTGAATGCTGAGTAGATGAAAATTGGGGGAAATACTCATATCTGAGAAAGGAAACACAACATTTCTATGTTAGAATCATCATAGAATCACAGAATGGTTTGGGTTGGAAGGGACCTTAAGGATCATCTCATTCCAAACTCCTGCCATGGGCAGGGACACCTTCCACAAGACCAGGTTGCTCCAAGCCCTGTCCAACACTCCTTGAACACTCCCAGGGATGGGGAAGCCACAGCTTCTCTGGGCAGCCTGTGCCAGTGCTAGGCTTATTTTTAAATGTCTTTTGCTGACAGGAGCCAGGGACTTGGAAAGTTAAGGGAAGCCCTGAGGGAGACAAAATAAAGAGCAGAACAGAAAAGACAGTAAAACTTCAAGAAAAAAAAATGATGTA
This sequence comes from Ifrita kowaldi, assembly GCA_013398055.1. Classification (NCBI taxonomy): domain Eukaryota; kingdom Metazoa; phylum Chordata; class Aves; order Passeriformes; family Cinclosomatidae; genus Ifrita; species Ifrita kowaldi. Next base: position 56,782 of record VZRS01001693.1, read on the forward strand.
CAACTTGGCTTTGCCATTTACCACATACATATCACATTCACACAAATGTAAATCCATTGTTCATCATTTAACAACCAGAACAGCTCAAAATATCATGACACGCCACCAGCACAGCACAAACATTTGTGTCTGGCTATTTATACATGACCTCAAAAATGCACATAAAAAATTCACTGGGAAAAGGTAAAAAATAGAAGCATTTTATTAACTTTTCAAATGTAAACTTGAAATGTGAGCTTTGGATATGTCTCATGCTTCTGGAGCTTACAGGGATATTCAATTAGGAATATGCACTTTCTGTATTAAAGAAGGTCAAGGCAGACTACAGTGATCTATGAACTATTAATTTCTAGAAAAAAATGCTTGCACTTTTCCTTTTCCTAATTGTCAATAAAAGTGCAGGAAGGAGACAGCTTTAAGACAGAAGTCAGAACTGTTCTTTACCTTTCTAAACCAGCAATTTCAAAGAGCAAGTGAGCCTGGTTACAGCATCATGACAGCTCTGCCCCAGCATTTCCAGTAATTGCTGGAGGCCACGGTGCACCCAGGTGATTTATTTTGGGTCACTGCAAACACACAGCAAGAACGGTTACAGGGAAAAACAGCAGCTCTCCTCCAGGAAGGTGTTCATCCACTTCCAGACCTGGGCAGGTACTCACAGACCCATGCACAAAGTCACTGTCTTCTCCCCCTGGAAAAGTATTTCCCTGTGGTCCATAAGGACAAATATGGCCCAGTCCCCAATCTTTATTTTGTCATCCTGCCTCGCAGCTGATATGAGAGTGATGGAAAAGTGCTCAGCAAAGCCAAAACCACCACAGACAAACTGCTGCATACAGCCCCAGTCGCTCTCACTCATCACATCTCAGTGTTCCTGCTCCAGCTCCTGGCAGGAACACCGGCAGGGAGAAGTGCAAAGCCCTGTACCTACGGAGGTGCAACCCCCTACACCAATACATGCTGCAAAGTGGTTTGGCAGAAAATGGTTTGGGGATTCCCAAGGGTCTAAGCCGAACGTGTCCGTGCTGGAAATCCTTGGCTGAACCAGACCCAGAACTGCCAGCAGATCCAGGAAGGTGATCCCTCCCGTCTCCTCCTCACTGCTGAGGCCAGTTCCTGCAGTACTGTGTCCAGTTAGAGCAGGATTTGGAGTCAGGAGCTGGCAATGACAGGTGATGGCTTCGTGTACTCTCTAGAAATCCTCTGTCATGGTGCTTTGCAGGCTGAGAGATTCCACTCATAAAAATACGGGGTTTAAAATGCCTCTCTTATAAAAGCAGAACTGGTAAGAAAGCCCTTGTCACTGTTTTAGGTAAGAAAAGCATCTGTCCTGCAAGATGGAGCAGTAAGCTGCATACCAGACAACAGCAACCCTTTTGCTGTAAAAATAAAAAGAAAGGAAAAACTACGATTTTTTCAACTCCTTCTTTACCACCACTTGAGATCATCAATGACATGTGAAAGAAAGAAGCCACACATTTTAGCATTCAAGGGTACCACTCTGCTCATCTGGTCTGACCTCTTCCTTTCACAGGACAAACCAGTTCATCGTGTCCTTTCTCCACCAAGACCAAAGCTTTGCTTTGTGCCAGAGCAGACCTTTTGTAAAACCCTTCCAGCCTTGTTTAGAGACTTCACATTTTCACATTTCTTTCAGCCCTGTGAAGCCCATGATTCTGGATACTGGGAGCACAGAATACACTAGCATGACTTTTTTCTCCAATTCAGCACCAAGTCCAGCATTATTTCACTGCTCCAATCAATCCATCTGCAATAGTGTGAAAAAAGCACCAGGTTCTTTTGTTTCCTATTTACAACCCAAGAGAATTAAAAACACAGCAACAGCAAGATGCTGGGTTATGAGTGGGAAGGTGAAAATGTATACAGGCTGCCTCGTGTCTGAAATAATCTGCACAGGGTACATTTCTCTGTTTCTTGACCTTGTTGTAGACTAGACAAGTTCAGAATTATATTTAAAACCAATGTGTATGTTTAAATAGACCAGGGAAAATTTGCATAGCTGCCTACTGCTGTCAATGTTTCTTCAAACGATTCTCTCCTTTCTTTTCCTCTATAGACAGAGACTTGAAAAGAATGATAATTTTATCCCAAGTATTAGTGACCGCCTGTCCTCACAGATATTTTCAGCCTGCAAGGAGTAAAGGAACTGCACAAATAGCAGGTGCAAGAGGGGCAAAAACAAAAATGTACTCGTGAGAAAATGCAACACTTCTGATGCTCTCTTCAGCTCAGCTGGATTGTGTCTTTCTTCCATAGCACCACTTGAAAAACAGCACCCTGACCTTGCACCATTGCACTCAGATTCTTGGGGAAAAAAGCAGCAGCATCAGCTCACACACCAGATCAGGCCAGCAGCTGCTCCTCCTTACAAGAAGTTAAACTGGGTGTTCCAGACAAAGACGTGAACTACCTCGAACGGAAAATTCTGGAATAGCAGACACATAAAATGATTGTTTGCCCTGGTTCTCTTTAATTACTTTCTCATTCAGGGACAAAACAAAAAGCATTTCTTCCCCTGCTTTAAAAAAAAGCCTTCAAGATCTGCATTTATTCTTAGGACACAAAATAAAGATCTCTTAAACAGGAACCAAGCAAAATATTTCCCTGTTTCTATCCATTATTCAAAGTAAAATTACTGCATTCTCAACAAACTGGAGGTTTAACAGTTACAGGAATAGGACACGAAGAAAGCAAGCATGCTGACAGACATGAGCTAAACCAGTCTCTGCCTTGGCCCAGCTGCAATGCTGCCCTTCCAGGCATGCAACTTTCTTCTTCCTCCATGTATTTTAGACACAATTAAATATTTTACATCCACAAAGTATTCTCCATGTCTCTTGCCCTAAATAGGACTGCCAATTTGACAGAGATGACTTTGTGGCTTTCTTCACACAACAGCTGAGCCAGAGGTTTCTCTAAAGAGAAATAAAAACAGGAGTACTAAATTAATTTCTTTTTTTAATAGGTATTTTTTCTAAACCTTAAGTGCTGTGACATTGGTTGAAGCTGTTGATGTTGTGACAGGATGCCTGGGGGAGTGCAGGAGCATGGGGGGAGGTAGGCAATAGTCAGGTGAAGCAGACAGGGCACCCGAACACCTCCTCAGAGGAGGAAAGGCTTTCCAAAAGGGTCTGAGGATCTCACTCAGCCACTCCCTAGGTTCATGCACCACTACAGAAATTACATGGTGACTGAGGGGAAAATGGTTTTTCCAGGTTAAAACTTGACACTATTGTCCCTCCACCACCAGAAAGTCCAAACTGTCCTACTCACTACAGCACGTGCCTTTCCACCAGCTACTTCTCCAACAAGACCAGCGTTATGCCCACACATCTTTCTCCCTGAGATCCCGAATCCATCCTTCTGTTTCACCCTGGACAGCTGGGGCGGGCACAGCTCTGTGGCAGCTGCTCTCCAAAAGCCTCCCCGCCACCGCTGCACTCGCTGCTTTCTCTGTGTGCAAAATCCTTTCCAGACTCATTTAGAGACTCCACATTTTCACATTTCTGCCAGCTGCACCCTTGCACTGCCACAGGGACCCCTCTCTGCCCTTCTGGTCACCAACCTTCTTCCCAGCAGCACATCCTGTGCGTGGATCCAGCACACTAACACCCCTGTCCATCTCCAACACCCCTCCTCGTCTCTGCTGCCTTCCCTGGGTAAGGAGAATGCCAGCCAGGTCCAAGATGCTGTTGCAGTGTATGGCAGGGCATAAAAAGAACCAGAGTAAAAGCTGTCCAAAGAAAGTGCAACAGGGGAGGCTTCCCCAAGCAGAAGTGATGCTGGAAGGGATGAGACACAATCATTGAATCATTTAGGTTGGAAAAGACATCTAAGACTCTTTCCTAAAGGTTATGTGGAGATAAAACCTTGGAATCAGAAGGATTTCCAAGCTCACAAAGCTCACAAAACAGAAAATATTTTCAGATATAACTATATGCAAGTGATAAAACCCTTAGAACTCTCACCATAATTTAATTAGCAGTTGAAAATTTGCAGTCTCTCTGACTGGGTTTGTGTACAGTTCCAAATACAGATCTAACCACCCAGCCAGCAGCCACACTAAAAACAAATATTTAGTTCATAAACTATATATTATTTTAAAGCTAAATTCATACATCAGAGTTTATGAAGAGTTTAAAATCTCAAGGTGAAATGTTAATGTCCTTTATAGTGCACTTGCTGTGAAAAACCTAGACACGACTAGTTCCCCCTAATAAAGCATTAATATAGCTCTACTGGGTTGCAATTAACCTTTTTGTCAGGGTTTGTCTGGTCTTAAATAATGATGACTTTTACACCAGTGTAACAGGGAACTATCCCCTACCTTAGACTGCAGGGAAAACACTTCGGTTAAGAATTATATTCTGTGTGCAAAAAAACAATTGCAGAGGGCAATTCCAGCAGTGCTCGTGTTGATTTCTGCCTGCAGGAGCACAAGGAACAGACCCCGAACATGGAAAGATTGTTCTGATCTCACTGTGAAGCACGGAACAGTTAACATGCAAAATGCTTAAATAATACCTAATTTATGACATAGCCACGAGAGCAAAGAGCACTAGCACTGCTCAGAGTTAGGAAGCGTGGAATTCAACAGGTAACATGGATCATCCTTTGGCATAAATAGTTAGCATACATAAATCCCAGCTATTTCTAGATTTTCAAACAGTAAAATCATTACAATGGCTGGCTGTTTGCTCCTTACTGCAGGCAAAGTACATCAGAAAGAGTTCACTGTCTCTTTGAAAAACTTAATAATCCCAGTATTGGATTTTTAGAGAGAGAGAGGGATAAACAGGATTCCTGAATAAACAGATTAATAGTCAAACAATGTTCAATCATTCCCATGATGCATGGACTGAGAGTCTGTTAAAATGAAATTCAAAATATTGGGATAAATTTCCGGAATTGAAATCCTGTGTGTTCCACTGTCTGATAATGCACTGCACTCTTGGGACAATTTTTACATCCAACCTCCCTTCTCGCTCAGTGTTGTCTTCCCAGTTACCATCCACCCACTGCAACTGCTGGGGAGCTCAGCATGGATGAAGAACTAATGGGTAATCTTGGGCATATCATTTTACCTCCCTGAGCTTCAGTTTCTCCTCCTTAAAATGAAGATAATGCTAATTGCCTAATTTGCAAGCCATTTTGAGATCTACTGATAAGAAGAGCTAAGATTTATGCAACTTTAGACTACACTTGGTAGACATTTTAAAATTACTATATATTTTTTTAATTCAATTCTCAAACAACCTTAAATGTACGGCGCCCAAGTTCTTACATTTCACTTTTCTGCAAATAAGGCTAAACTTTATTCACACACACAGGGCCATTGGGGAATTACTTCCCATCAGTGTATAAAAACAGGAGCAAATTTTGGGAAGAAGAAGGAAAAAAACCAAAATTCTAATTACTGTAAATCTCAGCCACCTAGCTTTTCAGAGCTGGTCAGATAGCAAAGTGCTCATCCCATCACATCACCTCATCCTGGTTCTGCATTTGAATCACCCCAGAGACACAGAATGGCCAAAGCTTCTTGCACAGAAATCTTCACCAAATTGACCCTGTGTGACACTCTCAAGGAGGTATTGAGACCATGCAGTTCAGTAAATTACAGGTTAAATGGGTGAAGAACTTGCTACTTAGCAAGCATCGAACAAGGAGCAGTGGAAAATAGTAAAAATTTATTACTGGGAGCCTTCCAGACCCCAGTGGCCAGGCATCCTATTCAGTGCTTGTCTCCAGGGTTTGAAAGTCCTTATAAAATGACTGATACAAGTGTCAAGTGACAGGAGGATTAGAGGAGTAAACAGATTCAAGAGTTAAACAGCAGTGAGAGCAGTCAAGCAGGATGATGTGCTTGATAACTGGGCACATGCCATTAATACATGTTTTAAATGGAAAACAGTCATCTAGGGAAAAGCAAAATGAATTGTAACTCCAGCACGGGAGGGAGAGATGTCCCAAGCAAAGAACAGTTCTGGAAAGGATCCAAAGGTAGATGAGCAGTTCAGCATGTAACTGGCTTTGGCAAAAAGTCACCTGCTCCTTGGATAAATAACAGTAAGGACTGGGCTTGGAGAGGCTGAGCAATGGGCAATAATGAGAAATTAGCTGGAAACCCACTCGGCCACAATAATTGCTGCAGAAACTGACTGGGGACCTGGGAGGCTGAAATCCAGGCCACCACAGCTTCATTCCTACTGCTGCCAATGAGCTGGATTAAAGGGCAGCTAAAACATCCACATATCTGCCAGCACCAGACCTCCAAATTCAGTCTAGACAGAGGTTTAAGGAGCTGAACTCATTTACTTTATCGAATGAAGGCGCAGTGATGAGCTGATTATATGTGTAAATGCCTTAGTGGGACTTTCTTAATACAGCAGGAAAAAAAGACATAAAAAGATGCCACTGCAAGAAGCCAAAGCCAGGCAAATTTGACACTTCTTTAATGCCAAAAGCGTAATGGAGAAGCACAAAAAATATTAAGTAATGTAGCGGATGCTCAGCCTCTTCTGAATCAATACTGGATGCCTCCCTGGAGGGGATGGTTTAGTTACACATAAGTTCATGGGTTCAGCAGAGAAGCAACTTAGTGAAGTGGAATGCCCTGTGTTAGATAGATCAGAGTTTTAAACTCCACTACATTCGTACTTATTATTTTAGATTTGGCTGATGAGCGTTCAGTTTTCTACATACAAAGTGTATCAATCTACAAACAGCTGCCGCTTTCAAGATCGGCTTCCAGTTTAATTCAATCTCTCACAGGGTTAGATTTGATTTCAATGGGATTTCATTTTCATTGCACATTAAACTTCCAGAAATCTGCAGACAGTTAATGTGCATTGGTGGTTTGCTGATGGAGCACACAAAGGGCTCCAAAGGCTGTATCAGATTCAGAAAAAAAACACTTCATTTCTGTGAGGGAAACTAAACAACAATGGAAATTCCCTCTTCTTCATCACGGTGGGTCTCCAGCAGCAGCAAAGCAAGAAATGATACAGAGGGGGAAGGGGAGTGAAAATAAGGCCTTGGACCACCACTCCTGAAAGTGAGGAAACAGCTCTCTCTGTGACTATTCAGCTTGTGCAGTGCCTGCAGAAAGTGCCAGCAGCACGTCACTGAAGACATAACAGGGATGAATAACAGGGATGCTTGTCCTGCAGGAACAGGAAAAAAGCAACCTTGGAAGGTCTCCCTGGTTACTGGCAAGCTGTGCCTATCCCACACTGATGGTTTCAAATACTATCTAAAATAGTTTTTTTATCTAAGTATTACCTAACTATCTAAATACTAAAAGAGACTATCTCTCAGCATCATTGCACTGGGCTGTCTGCTCTTAACACTGAGAACCCACCTGGTGTCCTGGCAAATGACCACTTCTCTTGTCATCCCCCCACACCAAAGTCCTTTCTCCCAGCCCAGGAGTCCCTGGATGCTGCACTCCAGACCCAGGGGAGAAGGAGAAATGGAGGTGATCTCCTTGCTACCTGGAAGGCAGTGAAACTGCAGATCACAGCAAAAGGAAACAGCATGAGAACAAGTGGGTCTCTCTTGCAATGAGACCCTTGTTATTACAGCCACAGAAAAGTGCAATAAGAACATGTTAAGGATATCCAAATTGTAACCTATTGAATTACTGTGATGGATTACTGTCAAGGTGATGTACTCAACAGGGTACACTGTGCTTCAGCTAAAGGTAGAAACCTTATTTTCATGCTCTAATCCCTCCACCCACTTCTTCTATTATCACCAGGATTGATACCCCCTCAAGGAAAAAAAAGTTCCCATGTGCAACTAGTTATATATGCTTAATAACTTGCACTTATTAAAGATAAAAAAGGATCAGAATTATAGGCTTAGCAAGAATTAGCAAGCCATAAGTGCACATTTCTGCAACTACTACACTTTTTATAGCCCTGTCACACTCTGAGATAGAGTTGTATCATTATATAGAGTTATATAACCATAAAGAGTTATATCACTGGAAGCATTACAGCATTGTCCCAGACAGACTTGATTATCAAAGTCTGGCTCTATCAAATGAAAAGGAAAAAAAAAAACAAAAAGCAACTTCAGGATCCTGCTGTGCCATCACCTGATCCCATCTGTTAACAGCACACAGTCCTGAGTTGTAGGGGGCTCATTAACACAACTTTGCATCCTGATTCAACAACCCATCAGTATTCACTAGAACTTCCCCAACACTCCAGACATGACAAGCCTGATATTTACCTCCACAGAGACTCCAGATAACCAGGGAGAATCCTAGCAAAAAAAAAAATTCTAAGTTTACCTAAAGGCCACGTTTTTTCTTCACTGATGATAAGAAAGGGAATAAAAACATTGCACAACTAGGTGAAACACCACTATCATGGAGTCTTTTTTTTTTCTATGCTTAAACTTTCTGTTCAATAGAATCTACAGCACTCCTGGCTTCAAATGGTGTTAACATTTTAAGTGGCCCCATTCACCCTTTTAATAGTTAGGGCCCAGAAAAATGGCTTCATTTTTTTCCTGACAAATAAACACGAGATTATTACCACTGTGTGTCTTTGGAGGAATTGAAAGTCTTCAGATGTTTTTAAAAGGCCATTGGGTAAAGACAGAATAAAAGCTCAGCAAGCTGATAAAAGCATCCAACTGTGACCCGACAATGGTACAAACATTAAAAAAAAAGGATTCTTTGGGTTTTATTCGCTTGAAGAAAATAGATAATACGATCTTTCATATGCTTGTAGTGGCCTTCCAGCTCTGCTGTGCACGGCCTCGAGCCAGGACACCTGGGAATCTGGCCCTCTGCCACCACAGGTGGGACCTGCTGCTTGCTACTGAACCCAGATCAGACAAATATTCCTATTAGCAATGAGGAGCAGGAGAAGGAAAGAAAGAGAGACCAGACAAAGTCAGCACAGCTCCTCCACCAGAAAATAAGGCACTGGCCCAGTGACCACCAAGTGCAGCCATTTCCTCCTGCCTCATCATGAATTCTCACACCTCTTCTTCTTCCACACTGCCCCCATCCACAGCCCATCCAGCCACCAGCTCAGGAGCTGGGGCACAATAAACCAAAAACCAAATCAATGGAGAATGTTCTCTCTCCCCTCCAGACCTGCACAGCTACCAGAGGCACCTTCACCCAGGAGGGAACACATCAACCAGGCGGCTGATCCTTCCTTCCACTGTCATTTTTGCTGCTTCTGCTGGAGCTGCTGGGGGGTTTTGACACTTTTGACTGGTTAGACACTTTTTAAAGTAATTTTCCACAGCACTTTTTGGTCACTGTTACATTGCCATACATCATAGGTCTCCCACGCATCACCCAGCAATAACAGATCCGAGCAGGAGTAACAAGAAAACAAGTCAGTCCAATCTTTAGTGTCGACTGCCTGTACCCTCTCAGAAAACAAGGGTTTTGATCTCTGTCACTGTATTTTATGAGAGGAAGGTAGCTTTTAAATATCCCTTTTCTCCAGCCTTGCTTACAGTCCAGTAAGTTTTAACAGCTTTCTGGTCTGCAGCAAATTCACAGCCTCCTGGGTGAGCCTGGGAAAAATTTTCATTACTTTTACTCCCTCTGGCAAGCAAAGCCCCCTCCTCCTCCCTTCTCCCTCCTCCTCCTCCTCCTTTCAGCATTAACAGAGCAAGTGGTGAGCACACAGGTAAGCACAGACAGACGCCATCTGTCACAGTGTCCCAGACCTCTCTGACTCCCTCTGCTCGCACGGGGCTTGTCCCCGTGAAGTCAGTTGCATTTTTGGCACTCAACAAACATGTTTTTAAGCCCACATCAGGAAAAAACAACCCCACCTCACCCTGGCAATGTGCTCTGTAGTAAGACAACTGTTTCATTTGTCTGTCCTGTTTTCACAAACCCGACAAGCTGCTCGACACTTCTGGGCAGATCTGCATCCTCAGCACCACTCCCTGTCCCCCAAACCTGCTGTTCCCTGGCAAGGTGTCCATGAGATGCCAACCCCACAGCAGCCACTGCAAGCAGATCTGGCCAACCCAACCAGGCATTTCCAGGAGTGGGGACACGCAGACACTCTGCAGTGTAGATACACCCACTGGCATGATTTAAATACCTCACAGGAGCGTGATATACTGAAGCTTCACAACAAAGCAACACACCTTTGAACAGTGCAGAACGTTTTGGTATGGAGAGATTATTGCATAATAGCATCAATATTTTATTTCTGCTGAATTTTTTATCTCAGATTTACTGCTCCCATAAGTAATACGCAGTAACTCATCTGCACCATAGTTACTTATGTATTATGTATTGCATGGTCCTGGCAGAATTTCTGAAGAAATATCCTTCTTTTTAAAAGGGAAAAAAAAAAAAATAGCCCTTTCAATGGCAAATCCCAGCACTCAACAGCAGTATTTTACTGAAACCCTTTTCCACAAGACTTTAAAAATTCTCCACTAAATTTTAACATATATGTTTACCAATCTCATAATTCAAAAAGAAAGTGGCCTGGCAGCTTCTAAGCACATTGTAATGTTATCTGCAGGGACACTGAATTATGTATCTCTCATAGCACCATGTCTGACACAAAAACACTGTGATCCCAGTGCCGTGGGATCCCAGAGATCCACACAGCCGAGACACAGAGGGTAATGCAACAGTGCTGTTTTCCCACCCCTGCAGTCAAGTGGTGCAAATATTTGAATATGATTTCCTTTCATCAAGGATGCACGAGACAAGCTTTAATTCATGCAAAAGCAGAAGAAAACTCGGGTCAGTGGTTTGTAATTATGAGGTTTGTTGGAGGCAGTGATCAGTGCTGATCAATGCTCTAACCAAAGCACCCTGAGCAGATTCTTAAGGCTCCAACCCTATGCTTCCAGTGCGCTTAGGAGATGTGGCTGCGCTGCCTCTGTGATGTTCTGCTTGAGTTTTGGGGTTTTTAGGGTATGACTTTAGCAGAAGTAAGGGCTCTTTAGACACAGAGCCAAACCACTCTGGCTGCTGAGGGCACTATTTTGTGATGTCCATCGTTAGTACCTGGCATTTTAACTAATGGTGCCCTTCACTGCAGAGCAGCAGCACACAAGTCCTGCATTTCACTGCTATTGCTCTTTCCCATAGGAACAAACATTCCTATTCTGGGCGCCACATGGGTTCTGCTCCTCCTCAGCCACAAGATGGGGAGGGGAAGAGCTCAGCCCCCGGAGCACATCCCTGCCTCCCCAGGGAAGGCAGCAGGGTTTAGAACTCCCAGGCTGAGGATCCAAGGGAGGCAACACTCATCATTTCTGCATTTGAGAGCCACCTTCAGTATGTGTCCTCTGTCCTGCTGCAGCCAAACACTCCTCAGTGCAACTCAGTCCTGCAGGAAGTGGGGCAGAGCCAGAAAAGTGGGGTTTGGGAGCTGGTTCCATGTCAGATACATCTTTGTTCCCCCGGAAAGCATCAAAATAGGAAACCAGATTCTTGCAAAGACTGGCTTTTCCTTGATGAGCTCACACTATGTATTACATACACTGCAGCAAGGAGCCAGTCCCATGCCTTCAGATACCTATAAAGTCTTTTTAATTAACTGGCATTTACCCTAAAAAATTCAGATTATTTCCATGCAGGAGAATTCCACATTATGTAGCTGAAAGTGAAATAAAGAACATTTGCAGGTTGCTAGCTAAATTGTAGAGGCAGTAAAGTTTATGATGGATGAGAAGGTATTCCTATAGCAGGATCTTATAATTTTATGGATAATACTCTCTAGACAAAAAAAAATTGTCATATTTAGTGTTAGCTTGGAGGGGAGGCTTTCGTTTTAAGTCTGCCTTTATAAACTGACTTTTCAGTTATCCAAACACTTGTAATAAGTGCTATCTAGATATTAAGAAATTACTTGAAACGTTGTTTGCATTCAAATAACACCAACTTTATCCTAAGGAAGAGAAGGCTTAGAAGCACACCAGCTCGGAGTGAGATATCAAGCCTCCTTCAAGCATGAAGGGAAAAACACAGTAAAGAATTAATCATCAGGAGGCAGCTTCCAAGAGATGTGGATAACGTCCTTCTTTATGTAAGCGTGCATTGTCTCACCCAAAGCAATACACATGTAAACCTGACACAAGACACGTGTCTTGTAACTGAAGCAGAGGGTGATGCTGCCAGATCCTCTGTACCTCTCCCCACCAATTTCTCCTGCAAGGCTGCAGGCCTGGCCATGGGCTGTTCAGGGACAAGAGCATTGCAACAAAATCCTCCCCCGCAGCTGAGAAGTAACAAGCACAATGCCCACTGCCATGCAGTCATCACTCCTGAGCAGTAATAAATGACTCAAGCAGGCTGCTTCTTTTGCACTTCACCTCCAAGAGGGAAGAAATACCAGCATCTCATCACAAGGAGTTGGAATTATATTTTTCCTGGAAAGATGACAACTGTCCCGTAACAGAAAGATCTCCCGAAACACCACAGCATCCAAACGACTCAAAGCCACATAATTTTTAGAAAGTGCCAGCTGTAGTGACGAAGAAGTGAATTACAAAGAAAAAGGAAGGCTTGTGGCTCTAGAAAAACATTGGTAGGGAATTTCCACTCATGGTAATTTATCTTTTTTTTTTTTAATAATTTAGGAGAGTGGAATTGAAACTCTGACAGGTCATGAAACATTTCCTCAGTTCAAGACACAGATTTCCTCAGTTCAAGACACAGATCACAGACATGGCACGTCCCTGTGACAGGTCTGAGCTCAAGAATGTACTTCTATCATTCACAAAAAATAACAATGTATTTCATGTTTACCTTTTGTTGAATCATCTTCAATCGGTTGTTTGAATAAAGTGATATCCTTAAAAGTGCACAAGAACAAAACCACTTTTTCATGCTCATTTCTTATAGGTGCAATTTGCATGTAGAACCAAACTGGGGTTCCTGGAGCAGAGAAAAAAGTGACATTGGAATGTGGTGCAGCACAAACTTCCCCCAGCCCATAACATTTAGACATTATTACAAAACAAACATAGGTTAGGAGTGTATCTCAATATTTCTGCATCTTCCAGAGCTTTCCATTTTACTTCCTCCAAGGAAAACAACATATTCCCATTTTCACATCTTTGTTAATCTAACTGGATGATAAGCAGAGACAGGAGGCTATATAAAACTTCATTCTGAAATAAAATACATCGTTCTTCCCCTCTTGCCCTTGTTTTTTCCCAGCATGTCTCACAAACTTAGGTCTGAAAGGCAGAAAGGCAAGAAAAAAAATGGGTCGATGGTATCTTTGACCCCTTCTTTACATAATATGGAGCTATCAAATCCAAAAATGATGGGCTATACTGTGAAGTGCTTCAAATTTCATGTGACTACATTACTTAAGAGGACCTGAGTTGGACTCTCAATGTCCTATCAAGACAAATCATATTTGATTTCTTTTTTGTGTTTCAGGTCACACCTCCACCTCCTCACTGCCCTGCCCAGTGCAGCACTCTCCCAGCACAGTTTTCTCTACCAAATCTCTGAAATGAAACCAAGTACTTTTCAAATCCTACCACTCATCACATAAACAGCAAAAAAAAGCCCAAAGCCCTCAGTGCTGGAGTGGTCAGCTTGGGTTTTGGTAAATCCCCCCTGTTTGCACAGGGCTCCTCCAGGCTGACACACACGTGGCAGTCCCCTACACACATGCAGGTGTGCTCCATGAGGGGTGAAATCCTAGAACACTTGGAGCAATTTTCTTAGAAACACCCTGTTCCCCTGCAGGGCTGTGAATGTCAGATGTTCTCCATCCAGCAGAGCTCCGTGTCCCTCCCTCCTAAACGAGCACCTACACACGCTGCACTACAAATGCCTTCACAGCCAGCTAATTACCCCTGGGAATTGATGTGCTTTCAGCCAGTTGACATAATGGCTTTTCTCCTGAGCTGCCTGAGAGCTGACACATTGACACAAGCCTCTTCCCCACTGTTATCCCACACAGGCACCACTGCTCCCCCAAATCTCCTCTAATGCAGCAGGTCTGGGAGCTGTGCCAGGAACTGCAGGATGGATCTCAGAGGGCAGAGAAAACCATTTGGGCTAGGAAGTACTGTGGGGAAGGTTAAAACCCACAAGGGTTTATTGAAATTCAACTGGGATTAAACCAGTAACTCACTACCAGTAAACTGGAGAAGTGGGAGAGATGTGGGACCGCTTTTTGTAATAATTCCAAAGCCATTATGCTGATTACTTGATTATCTTAATTCCCAGCTGCTAACCCAAGACAAAAGACTTTTATAACTACTAAAACAGAGTGCTGCAGCTCTCTGGAGAAATAACTTGCACTTATACCTGGGAATCCATTGGCACCCTTTGAGAAGCTCAGAAAGCAAGTAGACAAAACCCTTTACAAGGATGCTGCCAAAAATCAGACAGAGGCAAGGTGGCTACTGCTGTAGAAGCAGCAAAATGGGAGAAAGTAGGCAAAGAGGTGTCCTCAGTATTACCACATATGTATTCATATAGAAACAGAGGCATGCATATACATATATATATATGTATATGCATGCATGCCTAATGTGGTTGGTGAATAGTTGTGTGGACAGAGGTAAGGACTACATAACAAGGGAATGCAGAAAAGCAGAAGAGAGTTGTAGCAAGCTTTCAGGTCTGAAGCTGGAGCCTGCAAACTGGGTTAAAACACCAAGGGGAGTGTGAAGTCAGTTCAACAGATGCTGCTGGAGAACATCAGCCCTTAAAGATCATCTCTGTAACACAGGAGAGAAGCATGGGAAAGCAACCTGAAAACTTCAAAATCTCCCTCTGCCAAAAGCAAAAGCGAATGGGTAAAGGAAAAAAAAAACCACATTGTGCCACATTATCAAAAATACACAGCACACCTGGACCTACAGTTTGAAAATGTGGGTGGGAGGGTGCTCTGAAGGCACTGCAGGCCTCATGCACGTGATAAACAGAAGGCCTTCCACAGAGTAACCACCTATGCTCTGCAGAAGTACATTCATACCAACAGATAACTAATCTTTATCTCCTCCTCTGCTCCAATATTCAGCCTGGAGGATAAGCAGGCAGCTTCTTGAAGGACCACCTTCCACAAGGCTCAGAATATGACAAATGGAAGCAAACCCTGAGCATACCTGCTGCTGAGCTGCAGCCAAGAGGTGAGCCTGTTAGCATCAGTGAGAGGTTGAGGTTCTGGGCTTCGGGTGATGGAGAAGAAAGCTGACAAGAGATGTTATGGATGGGAAGTGACTCAAGCCCAGAGAGAAATACTGAGTAATTTTCCATTAAGTCCTTCTGTAATCCTGCATAACTTATGGGAAGTGTAGGCTTGGAGATCTGGGCAATGGTGAAGATTCTATTACAGCAACTGCAGCTCAATAAACCTCTGCAGCATCATCAAGCTCCAGCAGACAATCCACATCCCAAAGCAAAATCATCTGCCTTGTTACGGGAAAGTCACCAAGAAAAGACTTTCTATACATAAAGGAATTTAATTCAGGCCCATTCTAGAGCAAGAGGTGCTCCAGCATTTACTAAGAGAAGCCAGGGTTGGGGAGAGCACAGGGTCTCTGGGATCCCCTTTGGAAATCACATGGACACAGGGCATGGCAGTGCTGGGCACCACCACCAGCAAAGACCCAACACGAGACTGTCCCAGGAAATTCCCCTGATGTGAGGGGGCATCCAGGTGACCTGCACAGGAAACGGGAAGAGAAGCAGAAAATCTGTAGAACAGACACATCCATATGCTTAGGAACCAAAAAGAGGTCATTTGGAGGGCTCCCCTGGGCACCTGCAGGAACAGCTGGACTTCAGAGCTGCTCTGGCTTCTCTCTTTAATTAACACGTTGGCTAAAACGCCTTGATGCAGGCAGAACTGGAGAACTCTAAAGGCACTGCCCGCTATTTTAGTGCCCACACAGGAAGATTTAGTCTAAAAAGGGAAAACAGAGGTGAAGCATAAGAGGAGGTGTCCAGGATGCTCCCTGCGATGTCATGAAAGGGTAAGTCTGCAGTGAAATGAGGCAGTCATGCACAGGGAGCTCTCTGGTGAGGGACAACATTCCCTTCCCTTGACCACAGCATGCAGGGAAAAGCTCTGGTAATCCCATGCCAGCATCAAAGTCCACCCAGGGGGAAGCATGGCCTCAGATTCTGGGCTCCAGGCAGGTGGACCAGGAGGAAAGATCCCCAGCCCCACAGCACCTGTACCCTGTACAGGGCATTGAGAGTCGAACTGAAGAGAACATCTCCATCACGATTGGTCTTGGACTGCTCTTGACCACCAACCCAGTCAAATGGACTAATTCTGCTCAGAGTAGAGGAACCAGCTTTTCTGGAGCATGTTTCATCTGAGTTTTGGCTTTCTACCTTGGGAAGATGGTCTGTGCTAGTGGAGAAGGCAGTTCACTTCCACTGACAGCAACAGGAATTGCAACCACCAGCTCAGCAGATCTGTCCACCCTGCCCGAGTCCAGCGTGAGGCCACACAACAGCATGGGCTGTGCTCAGAATGTGCTCTAAGGCCGATAAGCCAGTCCTGCCCAGGACAGAAAATTCGACTGGAATGGCTCGTGGTTAAGACAAAATGAGGAAAATCCCTAGTTTTGGCAACCTCCTGCAAACCCAATGCCACCAAGAAGGAACACAGGCCCTGAATCTCATTAAGCTGTGCAAGTCCCTGGTTTTCTAACTAATCCCTGGGCTATGTGCCAGGCTTAGTACTCTCACCAGAGCTCGTACGTGTTGGTTTACACACCACGGAAGCATCTCAACACTGCCGGGAGCAGCCACTCAAGGCAACCAGGGCCTGGGTTCTCACTTGTGGAGACATGGGGGAGTTTCCTGAGGCATGTGGGGGAACCTCATTCAGGATTTCTTTTCACTTAACCCAGTCAGTTTCCCTTCAGGGAAACAATCCTCAAAACTAAATATATTTTTGAAAGAAGGAGTAAGACTAGAGACAGCAGAGAACAACTACTATTCTTGGCAATCAGAATGCTTGGCCTGAAAAGAGAGCTCTCTTCTTGAGCTGTGGCAACCAAAATACCTGTTTCTTCTCCAAATCTTGCCCCAAATTTACCCATATGTCAAAATGAAAATTTATTTCAGTCTATTACATGCTTTAAATATGCTTTATCACTCCCAGCACCACACACAAATATATATACATACTGTTTTTCTTGTAGAGGAGAATTTCAAAGCAGTTTGACTCATAGTTGTCGAAAGTCTGTCTGACTTTTTCAATGGTCTTCTTGTCTGTCAGTTCACCATACATAAAACTGAAAAAAAAAAAAAAGATTTCTCTTTTTTCTAGACAAGCATCAACATTGTTACAGTCACCTTAAATAGCAAAAGCATTGAAGATGCTGTGAATTGTCATTTACCAAGGTAATTATGATTTACACTCCATTTAGATATTTAGAGTGTCACAAGGACACCTACAATAGTGAGTAACCATGACCACCTTCTTACTGTAAATGACTGCAAATAAATCCACCATGATGCTTCATTAAGTGCTTTACTGAGTGTATCTTTAAGGATACATGGTTAGAAAAAGAGCTGACAGCTTTTGAAACCATTCTCACCACAGCTGCAGGCCATGGTAGCATTGCTGTCAAAACAGAGAAACCTGAACAAAACCTCTAAAATCTCCCAAATTTTCTTCAATCCTCCTGAAAATCCTTCTGGAGGAGGAATGTCAGCTACTACAGGTAAAGGCTGTTGGTTGAACCGATGGCTGCAAATCTAATCTTGTCAAGATGCATCTGGGACAATAAGGTAATTGGAATTCTTTTACTAAATACCAATACAAATAGAGGTGGGATTTAAACAGTGAGAAGCACTGACTGTAATGTGCAGCTATGTCTGCACCACTACCAAACAACCAAATTCATCCTCTTTTTCCTTACCATATACTGCATTTCTTTAATAGATCACCGGAAAATACTAAAAATCTTTTGGAGACTCATCCCTCTCCAGGCTGAGAATATAAAAATGTGATTTTAACTCTGCTATTTCTTGCCACTCGACCATCTCATCTTCGCATTCTTTTCCAGGTCAGACCTCCAGCTGGTGTAAGCAAACCCAACCCCCTGACCTTACTTGTGACAGCCTTTGTAAGGAAACAGCCAGGCTTTTATTGTCATTCTCCCCCGGATTAAAAATAAGTGAAGGCTGCTCTCTGCAAATTCCCAATTACAGAACTGAAAGAAAATGGAACATCAGATAAAAGCTTTCAGACACTTGGATGAATATACTTTTAATTGATCAGACTTTTTTTTTCCCCCCCATTCTCTTTGTTCACAAACAGTTTGAGCCTCAGCTGAAACCTTCAACAGACAACCCTGAGAATATGAAAGGGAAAAGCTATCAGTGCCTCTGTGGTCTCAGTGCAGCTTCTCTTATTGATCAACAGACCTCCAAAGGTTCAATAAACATTTATTTTATGTCTACTGCTCTGAAAGAAACAATAAAACAACACAGTGGTTAGTGGCTCGGCAAGCATTAAAGTACTCAATGAAGGCCAGACCATGAATCTTTCCACAGCCAGCCCAGGGAGGCAACGGAGCTGCTCCCACAACAAAGGGCTGCCTGGTCTGGGTGATGGAGACATCAGAGTGGCTGCAACATCTGGATGTCACTGCGGGTGCCTCCTCACTGGTAACACAGGCACAGACATGGATTAGATCGGGTATTAGGAAAAATATCACTGGAACAGGCTGCCCAGGGATGCTGTGGAATCGCCACCCCTGGAAGTGTTCAAAAAGCACGTGGGAATGTGGCTCAGTGGTGAGGGGGGCAGTGCTGGGGTAGTGGTTGGTCTCAATGATTTCAAAGAGGTTTTTCCCAAACTAAATGGGTCTGTGACTCTATAAATGGCGTGGCAGAACTGTCCCCTTTGGGACAGCACTGCAAAGGAGACACCACTACAGCAGCTGATGTCAGGAAATGATTTTACCCGGGCACGAGGCTTCTTTAAGGTGCTGATTATCATTAACATGCACAGCTGTCTCGAGGACACACAGAACACAGCCTACTGCTCATTTCCAAATGACCTCCCTTTCTCTCCCCATTTCAGCTGATAACCTTTTAGACATTTACACATGAGATGACAACAAAAAGAGTTTAATATTTTTATTTTTTTTTTAAATCTATGCCTTTTTCAATGCACTGATGCATCTCTTTTTTTTTTTTTTGAGACTTAAAACAATGCTTCTCATAGTCCTGAAGGAAAGAATAGCAAGAATTTGTTGAAGTGCTTGATTTTACATGACTTATAATACAGAAAGTCATTATTAATTAGTGTTAAAACGACAAATCCTATTAGATGATGAGAGGTGGACGATACCAGTTAGTGCTGCAGAACATGATCAATCACCTTTATGTTTTAAATTACAGGCAGCTTATTGTTGCAGTAAACCTGTAATGCTCAAATCTCATGTTATATTCACACATAAAGAGACATTTTAAAGGCTTCTGGAACAATAAAAACATTTTTCAGAAGGCAATTTTTAACAGCACCAAAGGAACCTCAGAGCCTTTCACTGTACAAGTTATATAAGATTTTTGCTTATCACAAGTTTAATTTAATTTAGTCTGTCCTATTTTGTACACATGGAGGGACTCCTGCAGTCAATCACTCTGTCTTTTTCTGCCTCTTATTTTTTTTTGTTATTTACTGCTTGTCAAATGCCTTGAGTGCAAACTGTACAAGACACAAATATCAAAACCACTCCGCTACAGGGAATCTTACTACATAGAAAACACACTTATCAAAGAGAAGCAAGACTTGCTGAAATACACAGAGAAAGGCACACTTTTAGATATTTTCTCCACCTCTAAAGCAGACCAGCTGTCATTTAAGATGCCTGGGCTCCCACGTGCCTCTTAAAGCATCTCTTGGCACAGAAAAGCCTCGTCTGAAGTTTCACATTGTGCCCCTCTGCCCTTTGCCAGGATGCAGAGCAGCAGCATCAGAGCAGAGCAGTAACAGCTGTTTGAGAGGAATTATCCAGCAAAAGTGAAGCACAGAAGGCATCCAACCCTACACCAAATTTACAGCTCTCTTCACCCAGAAGCATTCAGGGCATCAATTACAAGACACAAACATCCACCTGGGAGGAACAGCAGATACAGATACACATCAATAGATTCAAAACTCTGCAAGGTGAAGAGCAGACACCATTTCTGAGGTGCAGCTCTGTGGGTCCCACTGGCATCCTCAGTGGGGCTTCTTTGCACAGCTTTGGCACTGCAAGGACACCCTCTCACACACAAAAATCAGGCCACAGAGGTGCCATCCCAGCGCCAAATCTAACTTTTCTCAAGTCCAGCTCTACCCAAATAATCCCATTTCTTTGAGCACAGTGGGAGTTTTGCCATTAGCTTCACTGGAGCCAGGATTTCCCTTGCAGACTATTTTTTAATCCCGCTTGTCAGGGCAGTAAATCAAAACAAAGGAGAGCAGAGATGCTGACCAAGTGTTTCAGTGGGAACAGTGGCTGTGAAAATCGCATGAGCAGGGAAAGCGAGCAAAGCAAAGCCTGGAGGGAATGCCAAGTGTCAAATGGCAGGGTAGGTCCACTCATCAGCCACTCAAAGGGTGCCTGCCCCTCCAAAGGCGTGGAAAAACCACAGAGCTTAACTGATAAGCAGCAATGTTTAGAAAACACTGATGTAACTTGCAGCATTAAACTGTATTTTAGTGTTTGACAACTGTTTATTCTTCCAATGTGTTCATGAAGACACACATGGTCATGTCTGTGGGCATCTGGGCATGAAACCAGTGGTTTTCCTGGATGATGGCGACCTCCTGATGCACCTCCAGGCAGGGGTTTTTTGGTTAAACGGAGGTTAGAGGTGTCTCAGTCACAGATGCCCCATTCCTCCTGGACTGCCAGCTCACTTTCACCTGGCACAGCACATGAAAGGTCTTCCACCTAAAAATTCCATACATTTTAGCACTCACTCATACCAATTATTCTGTGTATCAGCCCAAGCTACACATGCAATTTTGGGTGCCATGTGAGCTCAGGAAGAACACATATCAACTCCCATCACCCAACAGAGCCTGACTTCTATGTACAATGTGCTTTTTATACAGTGCCTGTGAAACTAAGGGGACTGGCACTTGTACTGAGGGATTTCTAAGTGATTTTCCTGCCAGTGGGCATATTGCTGCTGATTAAAAAGATAAGAGAGGTGCAAAATCAAAGGAATTACCAGTCTGTCACAGGACTAATTCATTGCCTGAGCTGGAACAAAAATCACTTCAGCTGATCAACCCCTCCCTGTGATCTGTATCAGGCAAGACCATCTCAGACTTAAAATCATAGAATCACAGAATTATTTAGGTTGGGAAAGACCTTTAAGATCATCAAATCCAACTGTTAACCCAACACTGCCAAGTCCATCACTAAACCATGTTCAGGAGTGCCACACCCACATGGCCTATGAACAGTCCCAATGTAGGGGATGGGGTGGGAAAGAGAATATAGTGAATACTCACTAGACCACCAGGAGAAAAGCATGGCTGAAAGATGATTTTGAGGCACTTATGGCCTGAGGCAAACTGACCAAACATTGCAATATTTATAAATTGTCCTTTATCACACTCACGATCAGTATGAAAAACAACTTGAACCAGGGGGTAGATTTACATCGTTTATACCAGTGTATTTAATTTGGTTGGATTTTTGGCACTGAAAAGCAGACCCTTCCAAAACCTGCAATAAGGATGTGGCACCACAGCACTCTCAGCCCAGAGCACTTGTCTTAGAGCAGTACAGCAAACATTGCATATAAAGCAAACATTAAATATAACATAACATAATCTGGGCAAAACTAGACTGGGAGCCTGACTCAGAAAATACTATAAATAATAGCCCCAGATATCAAAAAAACCTCCAGTGACATTCTGCTGAGTAGCCTAAGCAGACACCACTGGCCTGTAAGACCAATCAGCTCCATCTCTCTCATCAGAGTTGCTCCAACTGCTCTGGAAGGCTACCTGTTCCATGTTAACCATGCTGAAAATCTGTCTAGCTCTCACTTAATCCAAAAGCTGTACAGCTCTCTCACATCTGGAATGTCTCCTAACACACAAGAAACATCACACTGCACATGTAACTCACAGATCCCTGAATGGTTTGGGTTGGAAGGGACCTTAAAGATCGTCTCATTCCAACCCCCTGCCATGGGCAGGGACACCTTCCACCAGATCAGGCTGCCCAAAGCTCCATCCAACCCGCCCATGAGCCAGACACAAAACAGTGTTGGTCATGCTTTGAGTGTAAGAGAGGGCTCCCCTCAAAATCCAGAGGTGGGTGTCGAGAATGAAGATGAAAGAAAAAAAAAATCTTTGCTACCAGTTCCATTTTCCACAGTAATTCCTCCTCGATTTGTATGATTCACCTCAATGACCTGTTTGAATGTGGTCAAAACAGGATCCTTATAAATGGTAACAGGAGATTACCACACTCAAAACAAGCATCCACATGGAATAAATCTTTTCGTCCACTCAATATTTGAAGCACACACGCATCATTATCAGACAGGAATTGCTGAACCTTCACTTCCTCAACAATTTCCTACAATCCCATTCTGTATTTGTAATTATTTTAATGTGCACAGGCTATAAAAGTGCTGGCTCACAGCGAACTTAGTTCAATACAGAGGATGGCAGAGGGCAAAGTGTCTATGTATCTCCAGAGTAGCTGTGATAAGGCTGTTTCCTGCAGCCCCACAGAGTGTATTGACTCTGTTGCTACTGTGTGAATGAATATTTCATTTCAACAGCACCTGCCCATCTCCTGCCCCTTGCCCCTGAGAGGACATTTGGCTGCACAGAACAATCTCAGATCCCACTTCCTCCTCTTCCCTGCAGATGAGAGCAGTGACCACAGACCAGCACGTGTTGCTTTCTGGAGAAAGCAGTGACTGCCATCCAGGGACAGGCTCGCTGCCCACCCTGCTCCTGGCCAGCTGAAGCATCAGCTGATCACCAGTGTACAGCAGCATCATCTCCCAGAAATTATCACTGTAGATCACAGGATCACAGAATCACAGAATGGTTTGGGTTGAAAGGGACCTTAAAGACCACCTGGTTCCAAACCCCCTGCCAAGGGCAGGGACACCTTCCACCAGACCAGGATGCTCAAAGTCCCATCCAGGCTGGCCTTGAACACTTCCAGGTATTCCGTCCTCTGTTCCCAGTGCCTGGAACGGGTCGCTCCCAGAAGGCAGAAAGGGAAAACCTCCACAAACTTGTATCTCAGGCCTCCCTTCTTGCCTCTGTCCCTCGTTTGCTTTGCTTACACACACATTCACACACATCAGGGAGCCAGTCCTTCCCCAAAAACATCTCTTTTTAAAGAACGCAGCAGGCACAGCGCAAATGCACGTCCAGCCACAAATCACAGCTGCTCGCTCCTGAAAGAGCACCAATAAAAGAAAAAAGCCATAAAGCTACAATGCTTAGAGTAAATATATCAGCAGCTTAATCACTCTTTTGGGAACAAAGATGCACTTTGTGCATTACTGGGCTCTGTGTGTGCTTAATAACAAGGGCCAGCGTGGGCTACAGAACAGCCCACTGACTCCTGCCATGGTAACAGCAGAACTCAGAACAGTCCAGCAGAAATGCCTTTGAACTATATTAGCTAAAATCCCCCTCTCTTTACTGGATCATTAGCTAGAGTATATTCTCACCAATACGAGCCAGGATAAATGTCAAGGTGCTTTACCATGTACAAGTTCTGTGTAAGTCACCAGTTTCATCCATTTAAAGCCTGTTTTAAGACTTCAGTGACTGCAAAACAGTGCCTTTCTTACATCGATCCTTTCTCCCAAAACCTCACCATTCTTCCCAGCAGACTGGAAGTTTTCAAGTGGCAGCAAACACACAGCGGGCATACCTGCAGGTGCTACTCTTCTGCATGACGTCAGCTCGGTGGTATCCAGAGAGTTTACAAAATCCGTCATTACTATAAACTACGGGCCAGTCCACAATCTGGGCGTTTCCCAACAAAAAACTGGATTCTGGAAGGACAAAGAGCAAAAGAGAGAAAGAGCTGTTGTCAGTGGCAAAGTACAATGAAATCCTCCTTGTGTTACACAGCAGATGCAGAGTTATTTGTGGTAGTAACTTCCATTGTGATGCTTCAGAGGGAACTGAAATCCAAATGGACATCTGAAAAGAATTTGTGATGAAACAGGAGAACTCCTGGTAATGCAATCAGCTTCCTACACCCCAAAGCACTGATATAAGCACCAATGCTTTAACAATTTAGAAAGTATTCATTCATTCACAACATCTGGGCAAGATGTCATGTTTTAACTTTATTTTATACATATCTTGAAAGCAACATTAAATTAACTTGCAAACTGAGTTTTAAACGCTGAATTGTATGCGTGCCCAAAGCTGATGATGACCCTTTTGCTTGAGAGAAGTAATTTTTTCTTCCTCTCAGGTCTGAGTCTGTTTTTCAGGACACAGCCAGCACCCCTGGGATGAGGGACAGAGCGCCAGGAGCCGCTGGGGAAGGGTGAGTTGCACCCACCACATCTCATGGTACACCACGTGCCACACCACATCTCTGAGTGTGGATATTAAGCGATCCACATGGAAATTTAGCACAATCTGGGAGCTGATAGGTGCCAAAGGGACTTCAGATGCTCCAAATCAGGTACCTAAAGGGCCTGCAGGAGATCTGGAGAGGGAATTTTGATAATGGCTCAAAGTGATAGGGCAAGGGGGAATGGCTTCAAATTACAGAGGGCAGGTTTAGATTAGATATTGGGAAAAAATCTTTACTGTGAGGGTGCTGAGGCACTGGAACAGGTTACTGAGAGAAGCTGTGAATGCCCTATCCATGGAATTGTTCAAGGCCAGGCTGGATGGAGCTTTGAGCAACCTGGTCTAGGGGAAGGTGATCTTTAAGGTCCCTTCCAACCCAAACCATTTATGATTCTATGAATTTCAGTGGCAGTCAACTAAAAATACAAATTAAGTGGGTTTGGCACATCCTGATAACATGCACCCATTGCTGTAAATACAAAATATGGGCAGGGAGTATTTCTAGGAGGCTGAACTCAGGTTTAAATATCACTTCAATCATCTGTTCTTTCAGTCAGTGCCTACAGTTTATATGAATGGACTGGCACCAACACATTATGAGTTAGTCCTAAAATAGCTTAATTCTTCTATCCCTGCTTTTAGCAAGGCATTTCCAAAGAAAGGAAATATCCATTTTGCTTAAACACAATGTTGTAGGGATTTTATGTTCACTGACACTGTAAACATTCCTAATATTTTTTTCAGAAATAATACTCTCACCTAGCAGAGGTCTTAAAATTGTAGTCCACAGTAATCTTCAGTGTTTTCTTTATTTTTACTGTTAGTTTTCAATTTCATTTTGACTACAGTTATGGAACTATGTGGTCCCATTCACCAGTGCTAAAAAGCTTTAAAAATATAACTATTAAAAATCATTGTTGCATAAAAATTATAGGAAATGTTCCTTTCAGCAGTTCTTGTGGGGAACAAATAAGGATATTTTTACAAATTTTCCTCATAATAGCCCAAGAATGGCTATGACAACAACAGACATTTACTCAGGTGTGCACATTGATTTTCACATAAAAGCAGCTCATGAGTAGCTCATGAGTTTGCATGAGCTACATATGCCCTACTCAGAGTGCTAATAACTGTGACTGGATTGTACATTCTGCAAATATTATTCTATTGAATAAGGACCATGTACTAAAAAAAATAGTATTTCTATATTTTTTCTTTATAAGCATGAATTTTGAAAAAAATAATTTGGAGATTATTGGATTTTCTACAGAAAAGCAGATTTTAAAATATTTAAAAGCCAGCCCATGGGAGAAATAGAAGTTTAAGATTTTGTGAAATCTAACACTTTTAAGCTCAAGGCATTTATTCGGATCCATCACAAATATTCTTTAAGCCTGAATGTCAACTTTAAAAATTTGCTTTCCTGCCCACAGGAAGATGCCCTCGCTACAAGCAGCAGGAGACACGGAGTAAAGCCTGGGCAGTACAGAAAATTTCCCTGGATTCCCACAGCCCCTTCTGCTAGGACTCAGCCCAGCTCAGAGGACATCCTAAACCCCTGGGGACCAAAGGGTTTGCTGGAGCTCATCCCACCATACTGATGTTCTCCCCACACCTGCATGTCCTCTGATGCCTAAAGATTTTTTAGCTTTTTATGTATTTTCATATATTTGTAGCCTTGTAGATTTTTAATATACTTTCTAGTGCTTTTCCTGCCCTTTCTCATAATAAGCTAACCCTTTTCTAACACATTCTTGAAATTCCGTTTAGTCTTATACTTAGAAGGAGAATTTCTCGTAGGGACATTTTGTTTTCAACCTGAACTTAAGAGACACAACAAGAAAATAGGGGAAAGAAGCCCCTGGACAAACTCCAAAGGGCTGACCCGAGGGTGGGTTAGTGGCATAACTGATTTCCTGTTGGATGTGCTGGCTAGATATACTAATTAATGAACCTTACAAAAATTGTAGGAATCCTTGTTCACGTGTGCACAGAGTCGTATTTGTGCACCTGGAAGCTTTCACTAAAGAGCTGCTTTTCATCTTACCACTTTAACACTGCTGCAAGGCATTTTTCCTTTTGTTATTAGGCAGCACCTCCAGTTTGGAAAAGGGGACACACCCCCAGCCCCCCAAACCCACCGAGCTCTCCCCCATGGCTGCCACCCCATCACCACCACACTCCAGGAGCTGGAGATGCTGGGAGCATCAGCAATTCTGAATTTCCCATCCCACAGGGAAACGACCCAAGGTTGCAACGACCCTCAGGTTCGATTTGGAAAGATTGTCTTTATAGAACCATCTCTGGCCAAAATTCTGCCTGCACGTCTCGACACAAAGGGCACAGCCTGGCAATGATGCACTCAGGGATGCTCTGCACGTGCCTGAGCTCCCCAGAGGGCCCCAGCCCAAAAGCAGATAACCCTCCTGCTGCAAAGCCTCCCCGTCCGCAGACATAAACTCAGTTGAGCATTCCCACCACGTCACTGCTTCAGGACACAGAGCACACGGCACAAGTACACACATGGTGCAGCCAGATAAACAGCATTTAATGGTTGTCTTCTGTGGATTTTATACTTCTTTGCACCAGAGGGTCTCAAAATATTTGATAAGGCATTCACCAAACTGATCAAATCCACAAGAAACTTGGGAGGGGACAAAACTTAAAGCCAAGCTATTGATAAATTGTTCTGGATTTGTTTTTTCTTTTAAATCCTGCAAAATTCGTGGTAAAAAAGGACAATAGAAATATCTTGGTAGATATTAGTATTTCTAATTTTTAAGGTTAGACTAGATCCATAATACACAGAATAGAAGCCTGACCAGATATTAGAAGGTGGTGGTTTTTTTGTCCCCTTGAAATTTCCTTTACTTAATTGACTTCTGTTTTTAACCCTTGTCTCCTAAGCAAGTAAAGCTCATCCATCCATGCTCAGCTCAAGAATATGAATCACAGAATCTTTCAGATTGGAAAAGACCTCCAAGACAATTGAGCCCAACTGCAAACCCAGCACTGCCAGGTCCACTACCAATATCTGTATATGTGTGTCTGTGTGTCCAATTCCAGCTGAAGGAAAACCTTGATTCAATGTTTGCCTCTTGTTAGAGACCAATAAATCCAAATGTGGGCACAAAACCACAGGAATCCACATTCCATTAATGCTGCTGCTCACTGAGCAACTTGATAAAATTGAAGGAAGAACAGGTCTGTCTGACCCTTGGGTTTTATTGTGTACCCAAATCTCAGTATCCACAGGACTCTCTGTATTTAACCTACCCTGTATTTTATCAGGAGCCATGTTATTTTCTTCAACCAAGACACAATTAATTCTTCCCTATTTCTACAGTTACAGGTCATAACTCCAGGCAGATTTAATTCTACATGAGCCAGTCCATGCCCAGCTGTAAAAATCCAAACTGTGTACTGGATGACAGGACACCTTGAGAGAACCTCTCTTTTTTTGATCACAATTCTATAAAATCATGTCATCAGCACTAACTGCTCATTGAAAGTCCATTTCTTCAGTTCCCTCCCCTGAGGATGGATCCACAGACACTCCTGGACTAAATCCACCTGCATGCCTGACTTCTGTATTTCTGCAATTCAAATTCACCATTTCCTGGCTAAGAAAGGTCATCACAGTTGGGTCTTCTGTTATGATTTCCACGACTCTGTGGCAAATTCCACTCTGTCCAATTTCCGGTTGTCTGCCTCAACCAGGTGTAAGAGACAGGGGCTGGAAAAAAACTCATTTTAACTTCATCTCCATTGCCACAAGGCAGCCAAGAATGGAGGTGTTCAGACTCCCTTCATAGGAGAGGCAGCTTCTCCTTCCCTGCTCAAGTCTCCAACAGATGAAAGGGATGTTTTGTGCCTTCTTCAGAAGAAAAGGAGCCAACAAAAGGTCGGGAAAGGGCAGGGTAATGGGCATGGCAAGGACACCAGCACTGGGATCTCTACAGCCATAGTCCTGTCAGATCCATCAGACAAGAGCTGTATTCTGCAAGCAAGTCTTTTGAAAGAGTATGTTATATTGGAGGTATTCTCAATACCAAGTGTTTCTTAAGAGAGTTTAGTTACTCATAACTGGACATTACTGACCCCAGCCACTACACCTACACCAAAACACATGAATTTACTTTAATTATGTCACAACTTCACGGAAAGATCACAACAGGGATTGCCAAAGATAGCCAAAGTTATGAATGGCAGGGCATAAATACAGCTGATGTTCTGCTGTAAGGTGCTGGAAACTAAAGCTTGTGCAGTATCCATGCTGTGGCCCAGAAAGGAAAATCTTCTCTCTCCATGCACAGCAACTCTCAATCTCACAAGTATTTTACTACAGAGGCTGGGGACTTCCCCACTGGTCAGTGAGACACTGGTCACTGCTGAAAGCAGGACAGTGACTCTGACAGATGCTGGCCTGATCCAATATATGGTGAAACTCCAGGAAACCGGAATCCAGATGACCATGGCGTGGTATCTCGTACTGAAAACATTTACATGCAGCTAATTTCGAAACTCACACAACGATTGTCCTGAAATCTCTGGTGATGTGTTCATCCTTCTTCGATTTCTCTAACACACTAAAAGTACATGCCCATTTCGCATTTCCTGACAGATAAAAGGCCAATTTTTATTATTTCTAAGCTTGTCTTGATGTCATTGCCTCCACCAACCACCTTCTCCAGCCATTCCCCTTTTTGATGTACTGCAGAGAGCCCGAACCACAACTCTGTAGGTTGTGTATGCTCCTTGACCAGACACCTCCAAACACCAGAGTCTGTCTGTAAGGAAAGCAGGGTGTGCCAGCAGACTCACCTGACTCAGAGTTGCCAGATTCCTCTTAGGAAGGCAGCAGGCTTTCCATTAGCTAATATAACTCTCCTGTTAACAAGGGTTAATGCTGATGGCAAGGAAACGGGGTATTAGAGGCATACAGTCAGCAAAACTTCAGGTTGGAAAACACAACCGAGGAAAACAATTTTTTAAAAGGCACTGCATTTGCTGTTGCCACGCTTCTGTTTTGTAAAAAGACTCTTTTGTGTGAAGGCAGCCTATGCTGTAGAGCAGCAAGCCTTTAATCTTACTCTACCTTGCAGTAGCTAGCACTCAACACAGTGCTGAGCCTCGTGTTTGCTATTAAAATCAAATAAAAAAAACCACAGTGTGTGAGCAATTTTTTTAACTAACAAAATGCCCAAAGCAGTGTAAAATTCATGTTATGTAATGACAGGAGAGCAAGAACAGCTAAATCATTCCAGGAGATATGCTTAACCAAGTGAGAAATGTTGTCTCTAATCATCTTTTCTCAAGAATGCTTGGGTACCACTTGTAACCAAAATTGTTTAAATCACCATTTCTGAGAATTCCATCTCTTCTCAAGGAAACAGGCAACTGACCTTTTTTAGAAAGGTCACCACTGAAAACATGCTGTAAAGAAAATAAAGTAGTAGCAGAACACAAACAACAATAATGATCGTAATAACAAAAAGAAGTAGCGTTTCCCTCTAGGAACAAATTCCTACCTCTAACTACTTTACACAGAGCTGTCCTTCAGAACTACCACCCTTCCACTCCAGAGCAAAGGCAGCCCAGACCTCACAGGGGCTGTGAAAAATCTGGAAAATGCCTTTTTTTGCTAATATTAAAACCCCAAACTACTTCAACTGCTGTCAGCCGATTCTCCTCAAAACTACACAGGGTCAGCATATTGCTGCAGACTTGTTCAGAGCATCTCAGAAAACTGGTGGTGCTCCTCTGTGTGTGTACTCAGGAGGGGTGTCCAAAAAGAGTTCTCTTTTTCAATTTTCTTAGCTTTCCTGAGCAGGTCTTGACCCTGACAGTGCCCAGTGTTTTCTGTGGTGACTCCAGCCGCATGCTCAAGACGTGCTGCATCCCCATGGAATACAGAGGAAGATCCTAAGTCCCTTTGGAGGGCACAGCCCTCCGAAATCTGCCTCAACAGGCAACAACATCCCTCCAGCTCTGGGGTCGGCTGCAGACAAACCTCTGTTCTTGAAGCAGCAACCTCCACCAGCACTTTGTACTCCAGTCTGTAAAACCACAGTGCTGTTTTCTAACAAAGCTGTAATTTCCCCAGTGTCTTTAAAGCATGCAAAACATCAGTGTCATCCAATTTACCCAATACATTAAGTGTTGCTTGCCTGAAAAAAAAACCTCTCAAAGGACCAACTCTTTACGTCACCTTTCTGTGCCAGTGTTGTCTTTATTTAATACTCGTATTATGAAGATGCAATGAGGGCTAAACCCAGAGCAAGGTGTCACCACACTGACTATGCTGATATGATCCATTTCCTGCCCCAAAAACATGCTCCTCAAATAAAACAGAAGACCAATAATCCAGCACTGGCTGAAATATTAAATCCACATGTAAGTCGCTCAGCTGGGAACACAGAAGCTTTCAGCAATTAAGCAAGTGAGCTCAAGAAGAAAAATTAGAGTCTGCCTGAAATTTACCTCCTGAAAACTTTGAAAATTAACTGTAATCATTTGGAATGTGGAAGCCCACAAACAGTCCCAGCCTTTACTGTGGCACATCGCTGACCCCAGGAAGAGCTCTGATGCAATAAGGACATGAGAGCACCTCTATGAATTACCTGAAAAATGACATTTCTTACAATTCTGATCACAGTTTCTCCCCCACACATCCATTTGTCCTAGAATTAAACTAACCCTCACCTATCCCAGTTACCATCTAAATGCCACTGCTGAATCTGCTCTCTATTAAAATTATGCAGAACACAACATAGATGTACTGAGACTAAATTTAAACTGGAGAATGATGTAGCTCTCACTCAAGGCACACAGGCACCCTCAGGGAGCAACCAGAATCCAGACTTCCAGCTTTTATACAAATGAGAGTGCTGGCTTCACATTCCCAGAGGAGAAAATTGTGGTAACAGGAGCTGTTCAGACACGGGGCTCCTCTTGCAAACACTGAGCCCGCAGCGAGTCCTGGCTGCAGTTCCACAGAGCCTGGCTGCTTCTCAGAAAAAAAAAAGCAAGTTTGGGCAGAAAATCGGCTGCATCTCCTGTGCTCTCCTCTCTGTGCCAGTGGCTGAAGCAAAGCTTTCAACAGGACTGGTCCCAACACCCCTCCTGGGCATGGAGTCAGGCCCTGGCCATTTGGGATACCCAGGGCTTAGCATTTACAATAGCCAGTCCCCTGAGTGCATTGATTAAACAAGTATTGTCCTTTTTTTTTATCTGAAAAGCAGATTATTAGAGTACCAACTCCAAAATCTTCTATTATTGAATGTTATCGAATCAGAAAATCCTATTTCCTTCAGCTATCCAAGAGAATAACTTAAAATCCCAGTTCATCACCAGAGAGCACCCCGTAAAACAGGCTAATTAAATGTATTTCCACTTCCTGACATTATTCTTCGGCTGTATACTCCTTCCAACTGCAATAAGAAAATCAGAATGTTTCCTCAAAAAAAAAAATCAATTTAATTTTTTTTCTTCTCTCAGGTTTCAACATTAACCTGGGAATGCAGTAACTCTTGCAGTGACCTCTTGTGGCAAGTGCTCAGCAGCACTCAAGCTTCCCCCAAAAGGAAAGGACACCTCTCCCACCACCCCATTCCACCAGCCACAGAATGAAAGAAGGAAAAAAAAATAAGAATAAGAATAAGAATAAGAGAAGAGAAGAGAAGAGAAGAGAAGAGAAGAGAAGAGAAGAGAAGAGAAGAGAAGAGAAGAGAAGAGAAGAGAAGAGAAGAGAAGAGAAGAGAAGAGAAGAGAAGAGAAGAGAAGAGGATAAAGCAGACCCACAACTAGAAATGAGACCACAAGGCAGCTGATCATATCTCAAGGAAACCCAGATTTTCCTTTAGCTAACAATATGGCATTCTCTAAATTTCTAAATTAATAAAATGGCACAGAGCTTCCATAACTATTTTTTAAAGTAAAAATAACCATTTTAGACCATGCAGAACTCCCCCAATTTCAGCAGCAGTCTGATATGCTTAACCCATCTGTGCTCAGTGAGCCCACTTGAAAAGCAAGGAAAACAGGGCGTCTGCAATTGAAAACTCCTCACATATGTCATCTAGTAATGCTTGTCAGTGTAAAAATCCACTTTGCATTGATTTACGTGTCAGCAAGCGCCCTGCAGTCACAGAAACTGCAGAAGGAACCCTGTGCCTTCGAATGCCAAAGAAAGCCCTAATGACATGAGCTCCTTGGCCATCCCTTCGACAACTTCTGAGCTGAAGTGGAGCATGGAAACTTTCACCCCACAGTGCATCCTGCTTTTATGCAGGGATTTAGGGAACTGCTGAGCTCTGCATCTTTCTCAGGGGATCCCCGGTGACATACATCCAGTAAATTTGAAGTACCTCACTTTAAAGAACTTTCTCTCTGCAGCATGTGTGATTTAATTGGTGCCAGATGAAAATGCAGCTCCTTTTAATATAGGGGAGAGAAGCCCACATGTATCACGTCCCACATCCCTGCCTGTAAGACAGGAACCCTACACGAACTAGTAAGAAGAAGAGACAAGAAACACTTATTTTATCTGTAATACCAGTGGAATAAAAATTAAAAAGGTGTCTTACTGCTACACATGTGACACTTGTGTTTCCCCCCCCTTTCCAGGTAACCTGGCCTTGACAACAGTCACCTGTGAACAGGGCTGATCCTTTCACCCATCAGTCACAGGGACCCAGAAGGGCAGAAAGGTCTGTGTGAAGGACCTGCTTTTTAGGAACACGGCATCAAGCTGGAAAAGGCCAGGAATTAAGTGCTAGCTTCATTAAAATTCACGCTGAAATTCCCATGTAAGCCTTACAGAGCTAAGATTTCCGCCCAGTGCCAAAATGCATTTGTGAAAGACCCACTTTCATGGGGAAGCTTCTAAGAGTTATTGCAACAGAAACAATATCCAATAATGATGACTCTTATCATATAGGTAAGATTATATACAGTTTTTCACAAAATCCATCCCCTCTTCCAAACTGTTAGCAGTCTTTATTGTAGATTGCTGCCAAGTCCCAGAGTTACCCTTTCCACAAATTCATGCTCTACCATAAAACCAAATGATGCCATTAACATGTATTTAATTTTTCTGCTGATACAATTTGTGAAGGCAAGACAGATGTGCATGGTTCAACTCACAGGATGACTCTGCCCATGGGACAGGTCAGTGAATCCCTGTCCTGATCTACAGACTTGCCCAATTCTGTACCCTCTGCACTTCCACAATGCTGAGCACAGGTCAGTATCAGTAGGAGCTCTGAATGCACTGAAGAAGCGGACAGTAATATCAGTAATAATGGGCACAGACGGCTGAGAACATCTTGGGAGAGAACATTGCCCTCAGGATCATCCTTATTAAACATCCCAAATACTAATGGCAGTAAAAGGCAGTCACCTTAATGTGATTTAGCTCAGTGCTTTCACAAAACACCTCTTCTTTCAGCTCAGCAAAACACCTGGTGCTCTTAAGATCTAGGGCACAGCCAAGGCTGTAGCGAGATCGTATCAAATCTTTGTGAGCCTCAGATAAGCCTCAATGTACTTTCACTGTGCTTTAAAAGAAGGAAAAAAAAAAAAGACTGCAGAGAGTGCACTGAGATTACCCTGAAGACAGGTCTGTGTGTCCTCAGGGCTTGTGCCTTTCACCAGCCACAGCAGCCCTAAGGACAGACCCCGCTGCTCCCCACGGGCTTTGGCTCTCCTCAGGTGGAGCTCAGCTGTGGTGTGGGCAAAGAACCCGCAAAGCAGAGGCTGCCACGCACCACCCCATGCTTTGGGGAGCACCTGCAACCTCTGATGCTGCCCAAACACCAAAGTACAACGCTTAAACACCTAAAACACTTCACGAGCTCCAAGATGTAAAGTCGCCTCCAAAAGAGACCTTCCCCGGGCAAGGTGACATCGTGGCACCTCTCCATCGCTTTGAGAGCTGCTCCATCCTTCCCAAACACACTGGCTGGGAGAGGGGCATCCAGCAGGGCAGCCCTGCTCCCCCACTCTCCAACACAGAGGGCAAAGAGCCACGGTCAGCCCCTTTCACTGCCACCCTGTCACAGCCACCCTGTTCCTTTCTGCTCAGCTCCCTGGTGCTTTGATCATGGCTGCACACTGTGAGCACTTCTCCCACAATTTTAACCTGATGAGCAGCCAAAGCTGGGATAAAAAGGAAGGGTTCACAACATTCCTAGAGAAATTGCCCAAATAATGCTGAGAATTCAATATGTGATTGCTTTTAACACCAGCCTAGATAACACAACAAGCCTGCACACCGTGTTCCCACTACACCCGCTCCCAGTTCTGACTTTCCACATTTTAAAATTATTACAATTTTGTCTACAAATTTTGGTATTAGGATCCATCTCTGGTAACTCTGAGTAATTTGTCTCCATCTACACTTCATTTTGAAGCCATTGCTTCCATTTCACCTCAAGAAGAGCCTATCTGCTGAAATACCTGCCTGATTTTTTCCAGCAGTACCCACAGCCTAATAGAAGTTAGTACCGGTATCTACAAACCTTCCCTTGGTTGTTAAGAAAAGATTTATGATCAAGAAGTGCAATGGGACTGCACAAACATGACAAATCTCACAGGAGAATGTTCCTGAACCAGGAATGGTGACAGAGAGGCTTTTTTGAGGGGGGCATGCTGAAGATGTATTTTAAAAAACCATCATCAGTCTTTCCTTCATCCCGTTCCTCTAATTGTCAATGATAAATCCCTTGGAACCTGGTGAATCCAAGTGTAAAACAAACTCAGCAGACAGTCAGCAGACCAAATCCTTGTCTTCTACCGAGCACTGGCAGGAGATACTCGAACCAGATTTGCTCCACTGTATACTATTAAGTTTGGATTAAACAGTGCTGAATCCAATGAAAATTACTATTTCTATAAAGGATAAATAAGGCTATGTCCTGGATGACAAAAATAAGAATTAAATCATGTTTCAGCTCACAACACTGACAACTTACATGAGTTAAATACAAATTCCCAATCTACTTTCTTCTTTTGTGTCCAACAGGGAAGATTTGCCTCTCTAGCTAACATCAAGCTTAGACATCATCAGTGGCACAGAAAAAGCAAAATGAATGACCAGATCAGCATGATTTATGCTCCTAAATTAGACCAGGTTAAAAACTGGAGGGGATACGTGCTTTCAAAATACAATGTTCAAAAGCCGCCTGAGATTTTCCAATTTTTGGTATCTCAAAGCTTTACTGAGCTTTCACCAGGGAGGATGTGTGATTTAATTAGAGCACGATACAAAACCATGGCATTCCCAAACCATGCTCCCAGCCCTGCCACCAACATGCTGCATGACCTAGGGAAATCAGTTGTGATGCCCCAAGCCCCCATTTACGCCACAATTTGAAGAACAGGTTGGGAAAGCCTCTGTATGTCCTCTTCCTCAAGGAGCCCTGAAGTGTAATTAAATTCCACCCAACACTTTGAAATTGTCAGAGGGAAAGTGCTGTATAAACGCCTATTAATTAAGCCTGCATTTAATATTCAGGGAAATAAATACACTACTGCGGGAAACCAGCTCTTGGAGATTGTGCAGCTCCAGTGGTTGACAGGGAGTCAGCTGCCGACCACAGAACTGACAGAGGCAACACCAGAGGGAGGAAGCCCCCCAGAAATGGCTGATGGCTCAATACAAAGCTGGCATTTTAACACACAACATTTTAAAACAAATTCCAACTCCTCATCCTACTCCTGCTCATGAGGAAAACCCATGAATCACCAATTCACTACCTGCTGTCAAAATCAACTCCAAGCCAGCACACCAGACCACACTGGTGCGAATGTGAGGTACACTCAGCTCGGTGCAATATGGAAAGGTGGAAAGCAACACTTTTCAGCATGATTTCACATCCCACTGGTGTCTTGATCAATACTAAATGTGGTACCTCATCACAATGCTCTGCTCTGCCCACCTTTCCCACTCCTGTCCCCAGGTGTACGCTGGCACAGCAGTGCTTCCCCAGGGCAGGGTCACCCAAAACTTGGGCTGACCGAGGAGTTATCTTTTAGCAAATCCAAAGCCGAGCTCTCCTACATTTGTGCAAACACTCCTATGTCTCAGTAGTTACGTGCCAGTGCAAAAACTACATTTAAAAACGCATGTAACTAGCACAGGACTTGCCTAAAGCAGCATCTACATCAGCACACCCAGAGAGACAGTGGGCTGCAAACATATCGTAACTTTAATGGAGCTGTGTAGAGTGCTCTCGATCAGTGCTTTGCACTGGATGCAAGGGTGAAATTAACTCCAGCAGCAAGGAATAATTGGATACTGCACAGTCCTGAACTAGCTCTGTAAATATTCACCTAACAGAGGAGCCGTAAATGACCAACTGCAGACAGTTCTTTTCCCATTTTCTCAGCCACAGGACTACCATCATCCAAACCACAGTCACTCCCTCACCGCTTTCCCGGTACCTTTGCCACAGACTTCAAAGTGTCACAGAATTGCAAAAAACTTTGAACCCCTTGAATGGAAATGATGGCAAGTCCTAATTATTACAGAAACTAAATAACAAGGGGGGGGGGGG